>CM057451.1:603167500-603227500 GCA_016271365.2 Neoceratodus forsteri
AGTAGTTTGGTGAAAAAATATTATAGGGAGCCAAAGTTATGGTGCTCTGAATTTCTCATTTTTTCCAATAGGATAACATTACGGTGTTCGCCACGCCTTTCAGGGCCCGTATCTCAGAAACGGTGCGAGATACGGACTTTTCGTCAGAAAAATGCTTAGCCCCCCGGCAGGAGCTAAGTACAAAACTAGCCCGGAAAGTCATAAATCATATGACATTTACATTTTTTTCTACGTCGAACGGTTCCTGAGATATAAGCAATTTAGTATTCCAACTCTTCATATTCTGTTCTGAGACCCATTATTATGCATGCATTCTTTGTACTCACTTTCTTTCTCTATGCAGCTTTTGGGGAAAACCAGCCTGTGCACTTACATTACTGTTACCATTACCGTTTCCACTTGCAGTTCTGTACCCATTTCAGTTACCGTTTACGTCTACGCCAACATGTGCGTTACCCTTTGCGTTTTCATTTGCGCTTGTGTTTGTGTTATTTTTACCATTTGTGTCTGCAGTACTATTTCTCTTTATGTTTCTCTTTGCATCACCATGCAGATTACCATTTGCATTTGCGGCCACCATGTTACCCGCGCTCCCGCCGCCGCATTACATTCACTATTTCTCGTTATCATTCTCAAAAATAAGGGAAATTAGAGGCAAAAAACTCCATTTAATGCATTAGTTAGGGTTGTTCCACAGCGACAAAAGTGAGGAAATTCGGTGTTAGGGTTGAAAGCCCCCCCAGGACCCCCCCGCCCACACTCCCAACCTGCATCGGGGTGTGCATTGGGGTTGTCAGTCCTAACTCTCACCCCATTCTCCTATACCTCTGCTTCTTCACACATCTGATGGGGTGAGGTTAGGGCCTGCAACCCCAATGCTACCCCGATGCCGGTTGGGGTGTGGGCAGGGGGGTCTTAGGGGGGCTTTCAACCCTAACACCAAATTTCCTCACTGTTGTCACTGTGGAACAACCATAACTAATGCATTAAACTGTTTTTTTTGTGTCTAATACATATACATATATATATATATGTGTGTGTGTTTGTGATTGGCAGGAGTGGAATATGGAAAATATTCTCACTCCTGCAGAGTGAGCTCTGTATTCTCACGAGTGCCAAAGGCACAAGTGAGAATTCACAGCTCACTGTACAGGAGTGACAATATTTTCCATATTCCATGATCTGCGCATCATGTGTGCTATATATACATTGGGGTAGGAGCTTCAGAAGTGTTATAATTTTCTGCATCCTTTTCCTGTGTAGTTTGTCTTTTTTATGTTAGTGTTTGATAACTGGGTACATTTTTAGAAATTACTTGGGAGCATTAGACAGTTAAGTGACTTGTTCAGTGTCATAAAATGTGGAAGTGGAAGTTGTGAGAATCAGACCCAGATCTGGTGTGTTGGATGTAGCAAATTGGTTCAAAGCTCATTACTCTACCCTCTAGGCTATACTGAGAGCACTGTTTGGTTGTGTTCTGAGTGTGTGTAAGTGTTTCTGAATGGGCTGGGAGTGTTACAAACACTATGAGAAACAGGTTAATGTGTTAGGCAATGCTAATTGAGTTATTGTCAGCAAGCAGTGAGAAACAGAAACTGAGGCACTGTGATTTAGAATACAGGTTTTCTTGAAAATGACTGTAGCATAGTCATGGGCTGGGAGATTTACACACACTATGGGAAAGATCTGAATGTCCTTTGCAATGTTAATTGAGTTACTTACAAGTAGCAGTGAAAAACATAAACTGTGAGGCACTGTTGTTTAGAATGCAAGCTTTCTTGAAAATGACAGTAGCATAGTAATGGGTTGGGAGTTTTACACACACTATTGGAAACAGCTGAATGTCCTTTGCAGTGTTAACTGAGTTACTTGCATGTATCAGTGAGAAACAGGTTTGTGGAGAAGTTCAATTTAGTATGCAGGCGTGAGTGACTGAGTGAGTGACTGAGTGAGTGAGTGAGTGATGACATCAGCAGAGTAGGTATATCTGTAAGTTATTTTAACTCTGGTGATGTCATCCTAAGTTATTTCATTGCAGTGGAAATAACTGAAGTTATCTCACTCATATTGCTCTCACCCCCATTGTATATATCTATATGTGTATATATATGTATTTTTTTTATTTGTTTGTTTGTTTCTATTTCTGCCTACTTTCCTATAGTCTTTGTGCCCTTACAGCTCCCACCCCTCCTGTTCTGGGACAGGAAGTTCCTGTATTCCTCAGTAGTCTCCTTCTTCCTTGCTCAGAATCAGACCTCCAGCAGCTAGGGTGGAGGGAGAGCTACTCTTTTCCTTCAAGGATGGTGAGTCTTGCGTGTCTCAGTGATATATCCCTTTCTGTTCCCAAACAGGAAGTTCCTGTTTCAGTCAATTCCAGTGCCTATAAAAGTGGAACTGGCTAAGGGAGGAAGGGAGGAGGGGAGGGTGGGCAGGTGACACCATCGTGTACCCTAATTGAAGGTCCCAATTTACCTTGCAGACCCTTTTCTCTAATACTAAGGTTCAAGCTCCTTAGCCAGCTGCTTTCTTAGCCATGGAAGTCTAGGTGTGCTGGTAAAGGCACCTAGCTTCACCTGAGCTATTTTCTTATAGGTTTGCTTGTAAGGACAGAGCAAGGAACAACATTATCAGAGCAAAGAAAAAGATTAAGGCTTCTTTTGGCTAGGCAGATTTACTGTGTGTTACTATTTTCTTTTGTGCTCACAGGTTTTATTATTCTTTATATACATTTACTTACATTTTACTGCTGTAATCTTCTCTGATTCAAATTGCTGTTGCAGGCTATACTTTCTGCTGCATTGTTACAGCGTGTGCCTACAGGTTTGTTACTGTTTTGTGCTTACAGATTACTGCTGTAATCTTCTCTGATTCAAACTGTTTTTTTTTTTACAAGGTATATCTTCTGTTACTACTTTATTTTTCTCTGTAACAAAGGGTTTTTGTAGGGTATATCTTCTGTGAAATTGTTACAGGTGGTGCTTACATTTTTGTGATTTTTGTATGTATCATTAGGCTAAGCTTTCAGTGCTACTGCATTTGTTGTTTTTTGATTGTTTCTGCTCCTACCTCCTTGTTTCTTTTATCCATGCTTCTTCTTTTTGGCAGGGGAAGGGCATAGCCACTCACCCCCATCTACAACCACCTCATGCTACACTCCTTTTATAGAGTAGCACAGTCGTGACATTTCCTGTAGTAAAGCAGGAAGGGGAGGACCAGAGGGGTATCCACACAGTGACCTCACTTACAGGAGCACAAGTACTTTAACTTGTTATGACAAGTTATACAAAAACAAAACAAAAAAAAAATGTTGCTTTCATTTTCCTTCTTATAATTACTTGGACCAGGTTATAAACTCTGCAACTCAATAGAAATGGATATTATTAACTGCAGGTACTGCAAGACACTTTTCAAAAGGGCAGTTATACAGGATTTAGGACGCTGTCCTACATGCTGGACCATTGGAGATTTAAGGGCTCAGCTATAGGCAGCATGGGCAGAGATTGCACACCTCAAATTGCATATTCAGGAGGAAATATATTATGAGAACTGCCTGCCATTTCCCCAACATACAACTGAAGCACTTCGACCACAGAAGGTAGTTGGTCCAGGAGGTTGGCAGGTGGTTAGGAGGGGCAAATTGGGTGCCCCATCACTCAGTGTTCTCCAATGTATCGCCTACACAAACAATATAAAAACTACAAACAGGCATCTGCTTCTATCTCTGAAATCAAACAAGGGGGCAGAGGACACTGCAGAGCGGGACAGTGGTGCACAGAAAGCTAGCACTACAAAACTCACCCAAAACAGGGACCAAAACAAATAAAGCAAAAAGGAAATCCACAACTCTTCAGATCATAGGAGACTCCATGATACGAGTAGTTAATACCTACCTGCAGCCGGGGGTAATGGTTAGATGTCTCCCAGGTACATCAGCATAGAGAGACACTGACTGCATTGCTAAAACTGTGCAGAAAGCAGGAGAAAACATCAACATCCTGGTACACATAGGGACTAATGGTCTCACCAGCTGGTCAGTTATAGAGAACAGGGAACTCCTGACCAGGCTGGGAAACAAACTGTCATCCATTTCACCCTGCATCTTCTTCTCTGAGATGCTGCCAGTCTGGGAGAGGGGAACAGATGGACAGAAGGTCAGAGAAGAGGAGATAGGGGAGCTAAACATGTGGCTCAAGGGCTGGTGCCAGGAAAAAGGACACAAATTTGTAGGTAACTGGCAACAGTTTTGGGAGCGAAGGTTCTTTAAATTTGATGGACTGCATCTGACTAAGGAGGGAGTCAGTGTAATGGGGCAGAAGTCTGATGTCTTTGCAGAATATTTAAACAAGCTAATGGGGAGGGGGTGCAGCACACAATACATTGAACAGGAAGAACACACCTCTCCCCTCAGCTAGTGATCAAACTGGAGTTCAGCATGTTTGCAGTTCATTTACATTACCAAGTAAGGAAAAAGTTCTGGCTCCCAATATGACATGCAGGGGAAACGCTGGACCTCGCAAAACAACTAACGCACTGAAATCTGGCCAATGGAAAATCATGTACACAAATGCCCACAGTCTGGGAAACAAGATCCCAGACTTGCAGGCTGCAATGAGAGAGGCTAAACTGGACATAGTAGCCATTATCAAGACATGGTTCACCAGTAACCACACTTGGAAGAATTCAGTACCTGGCTACGTACTGTTAAGAAGAGGCTGTGGTATAAAAGGGGGGGGAGTGGCCCTTTATGTCAATCAGACTATCAAAGTTACAGAAATTCAGAATACACATATGGAGCCAGAAGAATAGTGGGTCACCCTGGGAACAGGAAATGGCACAGTCATATGAACTGGGGTTGTCTACAGGCCTCCAGACCAGGGGGAGGACATAGACACATTACTGTTAGAAGACATACAAAACATGACTGCTAAAGGGGAGGTTCTGATAATGGGAGACCTCAACATGCCAGATACAGATTGGTCAATAACAGCAGGAACATCTGCCAGAACTAGACACATAGTGGATTACCTGCAGGGGGAGGACCTCAGACAACTGGTACAACAATCCACAAGTGGCAGAGCTATCATAGATCTAGTACTGATGAATGGGGAAAGGATCACAGATCTCCAGGTAGGTCACCTGAAGCCAGTGACCATCACATGGTATGGTTCAATTTGGTCACTAGAACTAAATCATCCCATTCCAAGGCAAAAATATAGGACTTCAGAGGAGCTGGCTTTGATATGATGGCCAACAGAGTTAAGCTAGCCCTGGCAAGAAGAAATACAGGTGAGGGGGTACAGGCAAAGTGGGCAAGTATTAAGGATGCAATACTTGAAGCAACATCCCATTGTGTTAGGTAGAAAAGCAAGAGCAAAAGAAGGAGGAAACCACTTTGGTTCTCAAAAACAGTTGCAGGAAAAGTCAGAGCCAAAAGGTTGACCTTCAGGAAATATAAGGGAACATAGCAGGACGAAGATAGGGAGGCATGCCAAACTTCCCTAAGGGAAGCAGGGAAGGCAGTAAGGCAGGCAAAGGCACAAACTGAGGAAACACTAGCATGAAAGTAAGAGAAGGGGACAAGACTTTCTATAGATACCTTAATGAAAGAAGAAAGTCCAGAGGGGGTATTGCTAAGATCATAGGGGATAAGGGGGAGTTTCTGGAGGAGGACCAAAGAAAGGCATCCATCCTTAATAGATACTTCTGCACAGTATTTACTGAGAAAAAGGTAGGGCAGGGACCACAACTCAGCACCATGGACACAGCAGGGAGGGAGGTGTGCACAAGTCCCTTCACAAAAGAAAGGATCCTACAAGAGTTCACTAAGCACAGGGTGGATAAGACAATAGGACCTGATGGCATACATCCCATGGTACTAAAGGAGCTAAGGGTGGAACTAGCAGAGCCATTATCAGAACTGTTTAGGAGTCTCTGAGCACAGTGGAGGTCCCAGAAGATTGGAGAAGAGCTCATGTGATCTTGCTCCACAAGAGTGGTAGCAAGGAGGAGGCAGGGAACTACAGACCAGTCAGTCTTACCTCAGTAGTGGGCAAGATTATGGAGGCAGTCCTTAAGGAAAGGATAGTGCAACACCTGGAATCCATAGGAGCACAGGATCCAAAACAGCATTGGTTTACAACAGAAAGGTCCTGTCTAACTCATCTTATAGATTTCTTTGACTGGCTAACCAGAGTGGTGGACCAAGGGGGTGCAGCACTCTGCAATAGAGTATCTTGACTTCAGCAAAGCTTTCAATACTGTTCCACACAGAAGATTGATTAATAAGCTGGGTAGGCTCATGGTGGGGCAGAAGTTGATCAACTGAGTGGCAAACTGGTTGGTGGGCAGAAATCAGATAGTATTTCCCGACCCCTGCCCCGGTGCAGGTGAGAGACTGCCAAACAGAAAATCTACACCTCCTACCTCACCAGTACTCTTGCCGGGAATCCGCCTGAAAACCTCGCCTGTGGTGCGTCTCACTAGACGGAGAGAAACCGGTGACCCCACCGCTGAAACCTGCACTCCAAGGACTTACAGCCTGTTGCTCATTTTGAATTTTGGCACCAAATTTATCGCTCACCTCCATTGGCCCCTGCCAGTAGTGACGCTCTCCACTGCCCTCTACAAAGGGCGAGCCTGTCCACCTATCCTGTACTTGCCGACGTTCGCGCTGGAGGGGAGGCATGGGTGACCTGCTCCTGGAAGGCGCCCCCCCTCGCACACCAAATCCTGCTGAGACAGCCGAGTTAGAGGTGCCGTGGGCTTTGCAGCTCTGGCGGGCCTCCTCGGCAGCTGAATCACAATCAAGAGTTTTATGCTTGAACCCTCCCGCCCACCCCGGGGTGTATGCAAACTTATATGCCAGTTTTTGCCCCGCCTACCACGAGGAAACTCACCCTATCAGCCTGAGGGGGTGGTCCAACCTCGCATTCTTGGGGCATTGATTGCAACTACCCACTGTGAAGCTCTTTCTACGATTAACTCCTTAGGCTGTGCTGATATATGGACTTTTGCCAAAGTTGTTCCCTACTGCCTGCGCTCTGCCTATTTTTGTGCCTAGCCTGTTGTTTAACTGTCCCAGGTCCTAAGCTCATCCCCATCCACGGGGCCCAATAGGAGCCTGCCCTGATCACCTAAGTGAACTATAACAGCTCCCCCTACAATCTCTCGCAGTGCCTAGGGAAAGTGCCGTCCCTCCTGAAGCTCAGACCAGTCTCTCTCCAACCTCTAGCCCCCAGTCCCGGCCATATTGCCATCTACCTTGCCTGCACCAACCATGCCAGGCTTCTATTTTCCTACCTAGTTTTCAGCCCCCCTCTCTCCCCTCAGAGCCCCTCCGGCCAACTGTTTGAACTTCGAACTTGGCCCCAAAAGGACCTAGTACAAACTCTCCTGTTGGTCCAATGTCTTCAGCCCGGACGTGGTCCAGGCTCACCCGCCCCCAGCTCAAGGTGGGTGGGGACACCTCCCTGACATCGAACAAGGGTGTGTTGTCTGCCTCTTACAGGATGCTGGTCCCAGCTGGTCCTGTTCTAGGGCGCTCCTTGTACCATATGGCCACTTCCCCTCCCAATATCTCTGGGGGGATACTGGGAGAGGTCCTCCTCCTATGAGTTAACAGATCTCTCCCTCTCAAACTCCCTTGTGACCTCCAAGTCTCAATGCTGGCCCACATGCTGCCTAGACCTCCGGAGTCCTATGTTCTCTGCCAAGACTCAGCGTACCCGTGCTTTCAATTCCTCAGCCGGCCAATCCACCATGAAGTGGTATCTCCAATGGCTCCTCCTCTTAACACTGCTACTGGAGGGAGATATAGAAACTAACCCAGGTCCGTACAACCCCCAGAACATCCCCTCTGTATGGGGAGTGGGCAAGGGTCTAAAAGTAGCACATCTCAACATCCGGAGCCTGCTACACAACCGAGATGAACTGGTCGCGTGGATGGCGCTCTATAAACCTGATATCCTCGGGCTGACTGAGACCTGGCTCAAACCCTCGATCCCTGACTCAGCCTGTATCCTCCCTGGGTACGAGTTCACTCGCCTGGACAGAGCAGGGAGCAAGAGGGGGGGAGGCATACTGATCTACCACAAGTGCCATCTCAAAGTCTCCCTAGTTGCCCACCATCAATCCCACATGTCCCAGTGCGAGGTACTCCATGTGCTACTCCTACTTGGGGACACAAAGAAACTGCACCTGGTGTGCACCTACAACCCACCTAAGGGTGGGCTCCCCGGACTGACCCAACTCCTAGACTCAGTTGGTCCCAACGTTGGGGACAATGAACTCTTAATCCTAGGGGACGTCAACCTCAACTGGGCTGGAGGTAGTGTGAAGCAGCATGAGGCTCTACTTGCTAACTTTACTCTGACTCAACTCATCCAGGATCCAACCAGGTGGTCAGCGAACGGATCCTCTGGTACCCTACTGGACTGGATCATGTCCAACCATCCGGATAGAATCTCCTCAGCAGGTACACTGCCGGACTCTATCTCAGACCACTCACCGGTCTACTGTGTATGGAAAATTTCCTCCCCCAGAATTCCTCACAAAATCCTGCATGTCAGGAACTACTCCAGGTTTGACCCTGGGGAGTTCCTGGAAGACCTACGGCTTACTGACTGGTCCGAGGTGTTAGGGGCCACTGACCCCTCAGTGGCAACCTCCTCCTTCATCACTATCTTCAGGACCCTGCAAGATAAGCATGCCCCCAAGGTCACCCGAAGGGTGAGGGGGTCTGCTACTCATTAGTTACATGGGAATCTCCTAGCCCAAATGCGGGAGAGAGACAAGTGTTGGGCCCACTTCAAAAGTTCCAGTGATCCCACCACTTTCCAAAAATACAGACACCTTAGAAACACTTGTAAAAAGGCCATTAGGGCTGCGAAAAGTGACTTCTGCAAGTCCGCCCTACTTAGCACCGCCAGCAGCCACAGGAGTTTCTGGAGGAATATAAAAACTCTTGTAAATGGATCCTTCCAACCAGGGGTATCCGACATGTTTATCAATGGGGTCTCCTGCACGAACCCCCACACCATTGCCAACTTCCTAAATTCACATTTCACAGATCTCTCTGCCTTCACTGCACTCTTCTCGACCATCAAGAGCTCGCCCCCCCTTCTCCCCTCAGCTCGGAGGGAGGGTCACCCCCCTCGGTTAATGTTTAACCTCAGGGAAGTGTCTGTACTGGACACCCAGAGGCACTTGGCTGGCCTCTCCCAGTACTCCAGTCCTGGCCCAGATAACCTGGAATCAAGGCTCCTCAAACTTGGCGCTGTCCACCTTGCCTATCCAGTAGCCCACATCTTTAACCTATCCCTTGGAAGTGGTACCTTCCCCGATATCTGGAAAGAGGCCAGGATTGTCCCAGTACTGAAGCAAGGCAATCCTAAACTACAGGATAATTATCGCCCGATTGCCATCCTCTCATCCCTTAGTAAGCTCCTTGAAAAGGTAGTGGCCGAACAGATTTCGGAGCACATCCAGTCACAGGAGTTGCTGTCCCCGGCCCAGCACAGTTTTCGCAAGGGTCACAGCACCACTACTGCCCTGATCTCGGTCACATCCAGAATTAGATCAGCCATGGATCCGGGCAAACTCTCCGGAGCCATATTTATTGACCTGTCCAAAGCCTTTGATCTTGTTGACCACCACGTTGTTTGGCTCACAGCTGTGAGTCACTCGTCTCTCCACTTGCCATGAAATGGCTTATGGACTACCTGCATGGTAGAACGAGTGGACCAGTTTCAATAAAGTCCTCTCAGAGTCCCTTCCAGTGACCTCTGGTGTCCTTCAGGGTTCGGTACTGGGCCCTCTCCTCTTTTCCTCTCTTTATCAACCAGCTACCTGTGGTGACCTCCACCTGCAGTGCCACCCTCATGCTGATGACCTGGTGATCCTGGCACACCGAGATGTCGCTACCTCAACAAGGCCATGTCGAAGACTTTAACAAAGTCCAAACCTGGATCACTGAAAACAAACTGGTCCTGAACCTCAAAAAACACAGGCCATGCTCTTTGGCTCAACAGCCAAACTCAAAGCCTCGTCGGCATTGTTAAAGATTTCCTGTCCTGACGGATTCTCCTCCCCGTAGTGAACTCTGCCAAATACCTAGGGGTCACCCTTGACCCCAACTTGACATGGGTAGTCACATCCTAAACATCTGCAGGGAGTAAACTTAGCTGGGCCTGGCCTACAGGGCCAAGTTCAACCTACATAGCTGACTGGACTAGCCCTCGCAGGTGTTCTTCTTCCTCTCTCAGCTATGGTCTGCACCTATTCGCCGCTTCCCCAGACTCATCTTACTCGGTGGCACACGACATACAACAACATCTGTCGCTTTGCCCTTGCTGTCCCCCGTCTCACCCATCACTGCGAGTTATATGATAAACTTCAATGGCTCTCCCCAGCTAGGTACCTGGACTTTGGGGTGGGCTGTCTCACGGACAAGGTGATCAGAACTGGCACCCCCCCAGAGCTGGCCCTGCTTCTGCCGCAAACTGACACTACTATCTACCACCTCAGGTCCCAGGCCCCTGGGATGCTCATGGTCCCCTCCACCCGTACCCTCATGGGTGACCGGGACTTCGCCGCATATGCGTCCAGACTCTGGAACTCCCTTCCTGTGCATACCCGTTTGACCTCTTCCCACCTGTGCTTTCGTAGTTCCCTCTGGGGTTTCCTGAAACTAGCCTCAGCGTGTGACTGCCCTAAGCCTCCCTAGAGAATTTCTCAATTTGGTTGTCTTTCCAGTTCAAAGTTTGCCTCCCTCAGATGCTACCCATGACTCCTGCTGTTTTCCATGACTCTACTAATTTACCAGGGTACCCGACCTAGGGCACACTGCCCATGTCAAGGTTCCCTGGACATTGCCTTTCTAAATTGTCTCTAATGTGTAAAATGTGTATATGGTTTTGTTGGAACTTGTAGGTGACCTACTCACCCCGGAGGTACATTAACCTTAAAGTTATAAGTTTTATTATAACCTTCCATACCTCTGGACTATGTTCTATTTCCTACATGTTGTCATGATGTACTTACACTCTACTGTAAAAATGTCTGTATCCCTATGTTGTACTCTCCTGGGTCGTTCCTGAAAATAGGCATAATACTTGTCTAGTGTACTTACCCGGTCAACAAAAGCTAAAATAAAAAAATAAATAAAAATTGGTAAATGGTATACAGTCAGAAGAGATGTAAGTCACACGTGGGGTACCTCAGGGATCATTCCTGGGGCCAGTCCTCTTCAATATCTTCATCAGTGACTTTGAAAGTGGACCGGAGGGTAAGGTTTGTCTGTTTGCAGATGACACCAAGATCTGCAACAGAGTAAATGATTCAGATGGGGTGGGCAGAATGAGAAGAGATCTGGATAAACTGACAAAATGGTCAGGAGAGTGGCAACTGGAGTTAAACTAAAAGAAGCACAAGATCATGCACATGGGAAGAGAAACACTGAATCCACCTATAGGTTAGAAGGGAAGTTGCTGACAATCACAAGGGAAGAAACAGACTTGGGCATCACCATTTATTTATTTATTTTATTTGTTTATTTAGTTTTTGTTGACCAAGTAAGTGCACTAGACAAATCTTGCCTATTTTCAGGCACGACCCGGGGGAGGGGGATACAGATGAATGCCAACTGACCTTGAACCAGATTAAGCTGTTGATGGTATTTTTAGTGAATGAGGGAAATTTGGCCAGGACACCGGAGAATTTCTCCTACTATCTTTGATAAGTGCCATGGGGATTTTTAACATCCACCTGAACTACCACCAATCCAGGCAGATGGGACCTCGGTTTAACGTCTCATCTGAAAGACAGCACCTCAGAAGTGCAACACCCCTGTCATGCTGCACTACAGTGTCAGTACTGGTATATTAACCCAAGTGCCAGATGTGGGAACTGAACCCACAGCCCTCTGATCTCCTGCCTCAGAGGCGAGTGTGCTACCTACTGAGCCACTGCCACTGCCACACAGATGACCTGAGATCATCGAAGCAGATCACTAAAGCAGTAGGTAAGGTTAGAGGGATGTTTGGGTGTATTAGTAGGGGTATCACAAGTCACAAGAGAGAGAGAGAGGTAATAATCCCTCTTTACAAGACACTGGTTAGGCCCCATCTGGAGTACTGCATGCAGTACTGGAGGCCGCACCTGCACAAGGACATGAACAAAATGGAGGCAGTCCAGAGAAGGGCAACAAAATGGTGCAGGAACTGCATCAGAAAACATATGAGGGCAGATTAATGAAGCCCAATATGTACTGTATACCCTATAGCAAAGGAGGGAGGAGATATGATCAAAACATTTAAACATCTTTAGGACATTAACAAAGTGAAAGAGTCTAACATGTTTCAATATAAGAAAAATAGCAGAACAAGAGTACACAGCATGAGATTAGAGGGATACTGATTAAGGGGTAACGTGAGGATGTTTTTTTTTTTCAGAGAAAGGGTAGTAGATGCGTGGAATGGCCTACCTCAGGAAGTGGTGGATATGAATACAGTGCAGGGCTTTTAAACAGGCATGGGATAGGCATAAGTTGAAGTGTGTTTTCTCATTGTGAATTGTGTCGCTGCTCGCAGGTGGTTGGGATATCTTGCAGGACTGAAGGGAAGCCCCCTGTGTGCTTGACATTGATGATTTGAGGTGCCTTCTGACTGCACGACCTGTACAGCGTAAGAGGCTGTATAGCAGGTCTGTGCTTTTGTTATCTGTGCCAGAAGTGATTCGGAGGGAGTTAGGATCTGTGTGTCCTGGGGGCGGGGACTCTACGTCCTCAAATTGCCGCACCGCTCACAAGCGGCCAGTTGAAGTGTGTTTTCTCATTGTGAATTGTGTCACCGCTCGCGGGCGGTTGGGATATCTTGCAGGACTGAAGGGAAGCCCCCTGTGTGCTCGACGCTGATGATTTGAGGTGCCTTCTGACTGCACGACCTGTACAGCATGAGAGGCTGTACAGCAGGTCTGTGCTTTTGTTATCTATGCCAGAAGTGATTTGGAGGGAGTTAGGACCTGTGTGTCCTGGGGGCGGGGACTCTACTTCCTCAAATTGCCACGCCGCTCACAAGCGCGAGCGTTGTGAGTGGCGCGACCGCCACTCGGTATTGAAATTTCTTAGCTGACATAGAAGAAAAGGTTTTGCTTTTACTGTATGCCTTTTTAAAGTAATGTTATAGCTTAATGGTTTACATTTACTATCGTATACTACTATTGAGGCTGAGAATTAGTTAGTTTGAGGGTATTACTGTCAAGTAAGTTTGTTATGATTTTAAATGTCTGTAATATATGTATGGTAATTGAATAGGCTAGGCCGGAATTTTAGGTTTTTAAAACTTGTTTATTGGTTATAAGTTTGATAACTAAGAATTATCTGGTGCTTTCGATGTATATGGGCGATATGGGAGGATTAAAGGGGGCTAGAATTATCTATGATAATTTAATGCTACACGATCTACACCCTTTTATCCCCCTCCCAGTATCAGACACTACTGTCAGACGCTGCTGGGAGGTGGGGATTGGAAGGGATGGTGCTGACCGTGGATTGTTGAGCAACCCATGTATGGGTGGTGGGAGGATTGAGGTTGTCAGGTCCAGAAGGCACCCTGGGTTGTGACGGGCATATGGGAGAGGCCAGACGTGGTTGGTGCCCATCCCCAGGGAGTCCACCATACCGACTGGCCAGGTAACCTGTGGGGCTGCATCACCCCCAAATCCCCTGACGGCAGTGCTCTGTAATGCCAGATCGATCAGAAATAAGACAGCAATTATTGCTGCTCTGGTTTTGTCGGTCAATCTGGCTTTTATCATGGAGACTTGGGTGGGTGACGATGCGGGCCCAATTTTTGAGGCCGCAGTCCCCTCTAGGTATACCGTGGTGCACTGCCCCAGAGTGGAACGCAAGGGTGGAAGTGTAGCCATCTGTTTAAGATCCAGACTGACCTTCACCGTGCACCCGGTGAGAGCTCCAGGTTCTTTTGAGTGTGTGGCCATCCGGGGAGGACCTGATGTGGGCTGCAGGATTTTTCTCATCTATCGCCCTCCTGGGTCAATGGGAGATTTCCTGCAGGAGATCGCAGATTTCATCACCATTGCATCATTGGAATCCCCCAGATGTATTTTTCTGGGGGATTTCAATGTTTGGTTCGACGATGTGAATCATAGACATAGTTATGAATTTTTTCAGATTATGTCCTCCCTGGGTCTGATGCAGGCAGTTACTTCATCGACCCATCGAGATGGCCATATGTTGGACCTGGTGTTCTCACTGAGACTTGACATTAATGACCTTAAGATCAACCCGGTCCTTTGGTCCGATCATTGCATGGTGCAGTTCACGCTTGGGGCTCCTGCCATAAGCCCTTCCCCTGTTGAGATGATTTGCTGTCGCCCTTTACGGGGTTTGACCCCTGAGGGTTTTTTGGCAGCAGCGAATTTGTCTAGAGTGGGTGATGCATGCGCGGGAGGTGTTGTGGTCGGGGTTAACACCTATAATGGGGTGTTGTCCGACACTTTTAACTCCCTCGCACCTGTCCGTGTACGACCCAGAAACTCGTACCTGAGATTGCCATAGTTTGATGGCAAGCTCAGGGAGATGAAGAAGACGGGGTCGGAGATTGGAGCGCTGCTGGAGGAGATCCCATCTGGACGTGGACAAACTGGCCCTGCGTGCCCACTATGTTGGGTACCAGGAGGCAATCAACCATAAGAAGACAATGTTTTTGTCTAAGGAGATTGCTGCCGGAAGGAACCGACCGGCCTCACTTTTCTGGACTGTCGATAGACTTTTACATCCAGTCTGTCTACGGCCCAGGAGGGTTTTTTCTAATACTGACTGTGAGGATTTCACTCGGTTCTTTTCGGACAGGGTGTCCGCGATCCGGCAGGTGGCTCCTTCAGTCAGCAATGACATAGCTGGCAGTGATCTCCTGATGTGTTCTGAGTGCACTCCGCTTGGTTGGGGAGAGTTTAGACCAGTAGAGGTTAGTGAGGTTATTAGGGTAGCAACCAATATGAAGCATACCTTTTGTGAACTGGACCCGGTGCCATCGCGTTTTTTAATGAGATGCGTTGACTCTGTTGGCCCAGTGTTTGCCTTGATTGTACAGTGTTCCCTTTCTGAGGGTGTCTTTCCGGATGCCTTGAAGGAGGCTCTGGTGAAACCCTCTTAAAGAAGCCATCTTTGGACCCGGAGATCAGGGCAAATTACCGTCCAATCTCTAACCTTCCATTTTTGGGAAAGGTTATTGAGAAAGTGGTAGCGCTGCAGTTGGAAGATCACCTCATATCTCATGAGTTGTATGAACCCTTCCAGTCAGCTTTTCATGCCAGACATAGCACCGAAACTGCACTTGTTTGGGTGCAGAATGACCCTTCTCAGGGCTAGAGATCGGGGAGACAAGACAATTCTTGTTCTCCTCGATCTCTCCTCAGCATTTGACACTGTGTGCCATTGTGTGCTGCTTGCTCGCCTTGGGGATCTATGTGGACTCACCAGTAATGTCATCAAATGGTTTGAGTCCTTTCTTACCAACAGGAGACAGCGGGTTATGATGGGAAATTTCTCATCTACACCCATCCTACTTCTCTGTGGAGTTCCTCAGGGATCAGTACCGGCTCCAATGTTGTTCGCAGTGTACATACTGCCTCTGGGTGGGATCATTAGGAAATACGGCTTGAGTTTTCATTGCTATGCCGATGATACTCAGCTGTATTTTTCCTTTGCCCCAGGAACATCAAATGCAGTGGATGTGCTTAATATCTGTCTGGCCGAGATAAACGACTGGATGGCCTCCAGCTGGTTGCGGCTGAACCCTGATAAGACGGAGGTATTAGTAGTGGAGTCGAACAGAGTTCGTGATAGGACGGCCTCTGACACAGAAACTGGGCTTGTCCTTGGATCTGTGCCATTGAAGGCCTCCTCTTGGGTGCGAAATCTTGGCGTGATTCTGGACAAAGATCTAACCATGGAGGCTCAAATATCCTCCGTGGTTCGTACCTGTTTTTACCATCTTAGAAACTTTGCCAGGATTAAGTCCCTTGTTCCGCCTCTGGACCTCCCTACTTTGATACATGCCTTAGTCACATCTAGGCTTGATTACTGTAATGCGCTCTATCTCGGGGTCACAGGAGGATCTCTCCACAGATTGCAGCTGGTACAAAATGCAGCTGCCGGTTGACCCGGGCGGCAAAGTTTACCATATTACGGTTTACGCGGGTGCATTGGCTGCCAGTCAGGTGGAGAGTCCTCTTTAAGGTGGGTCTTCTCACCTATAAGGTCCTACACGGGCAGGGCCCTGGTTACCTGTTAGACCTTCTGTCACCTGCCTTCTCCTCGCGCCCTCTTCGCTCCTCCAGTGAATGCTTCCTGACCATTCCAAGGACTAGGCTGAAATCTGCTGGTGACAGAGCATTTAGCGCCATGGCCCCTGTTCTGTGGAACTCCTTACCAACTATGGTCAGAGAAGCTTCGTCAGTGGATGTTTTTAAGGCCCAACTTAAAGCTTTTTTCTTTTCTAAAGCATTTAATGTTTAGATGTATATTTATAGTTATGGCTTGGTTTCTGCAAGATTTGTATTTATTATGTGTAATGTTTATATTTATTATATCTAAATGCCTGTTTTAATGTTTGTACGGTGCCCAGAGCCTCCGGGATTGGGCGTTTTTTAAATAAACCTTGCCTTGCCTTGCCATAAGGGAGCAATGCAGATGAGTATGAATAGATAGGCCGTTGGCAGAGTAAAGACCTGTCGCACATTCATAAGGTAGAACAAATGGGCAGACTGGATGGGCCTTGCAGTCCTTATCTACTGTCAACTTCTGTGTTTCTATTTTTCTGTATTTGTTCTGATAGCAAGATTCCTCTCTGACAAAAGCAAACTAGGGAAGTTTGAATGCAGAGACCCGGCTTACTTCTGCCTAAGCCACACCCCCCTCTAATGTACAGCTCTCCTTCTCACCTAGCTAACTGCAAAGATGATAACTGTTCCTTTCCCCCAAACTCAGACAAGCACACTAAATCTTGTTTAATTTTTGTTTGTTTTTACCTTAATTGAAGGTCCCAATTTACCCTGCGGTCCCTCGTCTCTAGTAGTAAGGTTCTAGCTCCTTAGTCAGCTGCTTTCTTAGCCTTACTCTGATGGCTAGATTCCTCTCTGCCAAAAGCTAACTAGGGAAGTTTATATGTAGACACCTGGTTTACTTCTGCCTAAGCCACATGCACCCCAATTTACAGTGCTCCCACTCACCTAGCTAACTGCAAAGATGATAACAGTTCTCTCCCCCAACTCAAACACACTAACACTTTTTTTTGTTTGTGTTTACCCTAATTGAAGATCCCAATTTACCTTGCAGACCCTCTTCTTTAGTAGTAAGGGTCTAGCTTCTTAGTCAGCTGTCTTCTTAGCTTTGCTCTGATGGCAAGATTCCTCTCTACCAAAAGCTAACTAAGGAAGTTTAAATGCAGACACCATAGAACATGAACTTCAAGAAAAAGAGCAGAAACTGGGTCACTCACTGCAATAAACAAGCATTTGTCAATGATATGGTACACACCGGCACCTCTCTTTACAATAAATAATTCCTCCTATTCACTAATTACCTCATCACTGCCAACTTTTGCTCTGGTGTAGTAGCCCAGTTCATTCACCTCCTCCCATCCCTTTGAAGTTTGCCACCATTCATGTTGAGGCATTTCATTCATTGTCCCAGTCTTACAATTGCTTTTTTGGTTATTGGCTCTGTCCCCAGTCATTAGATGTTACATACCGTAGAGACTTCCTGAAATCTAGCACCCACTTCCTACGCCCTGGCCAAACTATAAAAGCTTGTGCATGATTGCTGTATACTTTCTTCTACTGTGTTTCCCCAAGGTCTGTTAGGTTATTTACATTTTGATAGACCATTATATTTAATGTACATATTACATTAGTTAGCTACCACTGTACCTACGCCTCAATATTGAATATTGCTTTTGTATATTGTATTAATTCAACGTTGTTTTGTATTTTGTTCAAATTTATACTTGTGTTATGTATCCATTACTATGTGTCCAGGTTCATCTTAAAAATGAGCTTGCCTCCATGGTGATCGCCTGGCTAAATAAATAAAGACTTGACTTGACTTGAACTGAATGTTGTCTTGCTGGCTTTGGCATTGGTAGTGCAGGAGTTAGAGTGATGCATAATAGGAATGGCACTGAAATATGGAATTCACATCAACCCCAACCCACCCTGCAGAGACTGACAGGCATTGAGGTGTGCTTTGGGTTGTTGGCCATAACGCTTATGCCATTTCACCTCACCCTACCTTGCAGACTCTGACAAGTGTCGTGTTATGCCTTTGGGTCATTAAGCCTTACGCTCACACCATTCCATAAGGAAATACATTGAGATAGCTGCAGCATATTAGAATGGGGTGAACTTTGGGGCTGAAGAGTCCAAGGTGCACCTTGATGCCTGTCACTGGCTGCAGGGTAGAAGTGGGTGTGGAATGGCATGAGCATTATAGCCAACAATCCAAAGGCATACCCCTAATGCCCCAGGCGTTTGTTGGTATTTGCACTTCAAATTTTTAACATGGCTATTTTGCGACCCCACCTCACAAAAGCATTTGGGACCTCCTCTCATGAACAGTGGCACTGTGATTTTGTTAATCTGTCCTGAATGCTGATTTCCCACAGCGACCACACCATTCTGTGCCAGATGTCTGAAAACACATTTTGAGCAGGATGTGAAAAATGACAGCTGTACCATTCATAAGGAGGTGCAAAGAAATGGCAATGTTGAAAATCTGGAGTGAAAATATTAAAATTCTTGAAGTCATGAGCGTGCATGGAAACTGCCCAATGCATAATCGTAACACAGTCATTTTGTGGAATTCTTTCACCAAATTTTTAACATAGACATTTTGGGACCTCTGCTCATGAACAGTATCACTATGATTTTCTTAGTCTATCCCAAATGTTGATTTCCCACAGTGACCATGCCATTGTGTGCCAGATGTGTGAAAACACATTTCAGGCAGGATGTGAAAAATGACAGCTGTACTGTTCAGAAGGAGGTGTGCAAAAATGACAATGTTCAAAATCTGGAGTGAAATTATTAAAAATTCTCCAACTTATGAGTATGCATGAAAACTGTGCAATGCACTCTCATAACACAGTCATTTTTTTGGAATTTTTTCACCAAATTTGAAACATAGGCTTTTTGAGAGCCCATTTCATGAACAGTGACACTGTTGTTTCATTAACCGGTCCCAAAAGGTGATTCCGTGCAGTGATCATGAAATCACCTTTCAGGACTAAATAATGACATGACAGTGACTGAGTTTATGAGGTGGGGTCCCAAGAACCCCATGTTGAAAATTTGGAGCCAAAAGTCAAATAATTGGCCGAGATATCCACCTAAGCTGAACCCCCCCCCCCATTGATGCCATTGTACAGCTTAACAGCATTTCTTCAGTTCGCAGTCGGCTTTGAAGAGTGCAGACGTGTTCCTGCTCCACCAAAGAGTGTCATGCCGGGCTCCGGAGGTAAGTATGGGGTGAGGGGGGGTGCGGGGAGGTAGGGTGCACAGAGGGTTTGTGCGGGTTGGGGGAGGGGGTATCGGAGACAACAAGGGACAGTTTTCTCTTTTACAGGTTAAAAAAAAACAAAAAGACATCACGGGAAGGTTTTTTTTTTACAGGTTTGTCTTGGCACACTGAGGTGGGCTCCCAGTGTGCCACCTGTGTTTTTTTGGGAGGGGGACTGAAGCCGACAGGGATTGGTCCCCAGTCGGCACAGAAAACTTGTCTGTGTTTGGGGGGTGCATGATGCCGAGGGGGATTGGGCACCCCCCTCGGCAGACAAATTTAAACTGGGGGACATTACACCGACAGTGATTGGGCTCCCCCGTTGGCAAATGAACTGGGGAAGGGGTATGCCTACAGCTGGATTGGGCACCCCTGACATTAGCTTTCAGGGGGTATTGTGAGAGGCAGACGGCGGCAGCCACTGCTATATTTATTGAAATGTTACACTAGGCAAGGTATGCCCTGCAATGACGGGTCACTCCCTCATTGCAGTGGCAACATTGTTTCTATTTGGTGGCACTCTTTTGCAGCGCTGTCATAGACAGTGTGCTATTTCATTGGTGCCACAGAGCCCAGCCCAAAAAAGCAGTGGTGCCATTGGCCACAACACAACCACACCTCCAAAACCTGCTACTCCAAGCTACTACAATGAGTTATTTGAGCTTGCGTTCAAGACAAGATAAAAAGCGCAGTCCAGCATATATCAATGCAACAGATATGGCTCTTTATTTGGGTGTGCAGACAGAATAGAAACAAAGAAACATAGAAGTTGTCAGCAGATGGGGACCGTATGATCCATCAAGTCTGCCCTTGTTTCCAACCGCCATTACTTAGCTGCCTGCTTGAGTATCCCACATTGTCTGACCCATGCCCTCTTGAATTCCCCCACTGTCATGGCTCCTACCACCCCCTCCGGAAGGCTATTCCATGGTTCCGCAACACGCACTGTGAAGAAGAATCTCCTCATATTGCTTCTGAACTTTCCTCCCTTAAGTCTATGGTCAGGCCCTCTAGTCCTCTTGTAGTCTTTTAACTGAAAGAGGTTCTGCACATTCACCCTGTTGTTGCCTTTAAGGAATTTAAATGTTTCAATCATGTCCCCATGATTCCTGTGCTGCTCTAGGGAGTATAATTTGAGGTCATCTAGTCTTGCCTTGTACGGTTTCTGATGCAAGCCCTGCACCATCTTTGTTGCTCTTCTCTGTACTGTCTCCAGCCTATCTATGTGCTCTCTGAGGTGTGTCCTCCAGAACTGTACACAGTACTCCAGGTGAGGCCTTAACAGGGACTGATACAGGGGCATGATTACTTCATTCCTTCTGCTTGTGATGCCCTCCCTATGCATCCCAGGATGCTACTAGCTTTTAGTGCTGCCTTTTCATATTGTTTACTGACCTTGAGGTCATCTGATATGATCACCCAGGTCTCACTCTGCCTAGTAGCCACCAGCTGCTCCCCTCCCATTAAGTACAGTTTCCCTGGGTTATGTTTTCCCAGGTGCACAACCTGACATTTTCTGGAACTGAATTTCAGTTGCCAGGTCCTGAACCACTCCTCCAGTTTTCAGAGACCAGCTTCCATGCTATGCTGCCCTCTGGTGTGTCCACTCTTGTGTCAATTTTGGTGTCATTTGCAAACAGGCACACCTTTCCCTTTAGTCCATCTGCAGTGTCACTGATGAATATGTTGAAGAGGATCAGCCCCAGAACTGAGCCCTGTGGGACCCACTAGTCACCCTCCCCTCTTTTGACAGACAGAGTGCCATTCACTAATACTCTTTGTTCTCCCACATAACCAGTTTCTGACCCATTTCATTACCTCAGCCCGACACCCATGTTCTCCAGTTTTTTAACTAGTCTCCTGTGTGGAGCAGAGTCAAAAGCTTTGCTGAAGTCCAGGTAAACCACATCCATTTCCCCACTCTGATCCACTGTTTCAGTGACCCAATTGAAAAAATCAGCCAGGTTCATCTGACAGGACCTCCCTGCTGTGAAACTGTTGATTTCTGTCGAGCTGACCAGTTTGCTCCAAAAAGCTACAATTCTTTCCTTCAGCAGGGACTCCAACAGTTTTCCCACAACTGATGTTACATTAACCAGAAAGTAGTTTCCTGGCTGTTCCCTGCTTCCACTCTTGTGGAGTGGTACTACTGTTGCTGTCTTCCAATCCTCTGGCATCTCCCCGCTCCTCAGCGATTTGTTGAAGAGCACTGCTAAGGGGGCTGCCAGTTCTCTCCCAAGTTCTTTAAGTATTCTTGGGTGTATCCCATCTGACCCCTTTGCTTTATCTACCCTTAACTTGTCTATTTCCTTTAGGACCCTTTCCTTTGTGAAGGGACCCGTGTCTATTCCTTAAATTGGACATTTCTTTATGCCTATTGTTGGTCCTTTTCTGTCTGCTTCCTGTGTGAAGACTGAGCAGAAGTACTCATTGAGTGTCTCTGCCTTCTCTCTGTCTTGCTCTGTGGGTTATCTGTCCTTTTTTGTGATTCTAATAATGCCCCCTTTGGTTTTCCTTTTTTCTTTTATGTACCTGTAAAAGGTTTTGTTACCCTTTTTCACTTCCTGAGCAATCCTAACCTCTGTCTGAGCCTTTGCATTTATCACTTTTCCTGTCTCTTTTAGTTTCTGTTTGTATTCTGTTTTGTTCACCTCATTCCCTGACTCCTTGTACTTTCTGAAGGCTATGCACTTCTTTTTTACCATGATTGCCACCTCCTTGGAAAACCATAGTGGGGTTTTCTTCATTTTGTTCTTACTAACCTGACAGGCACACTGTGATGTGACCATGGTTATTGCATCCTTCAGCCTTGTCCAACATTCCTCAATGTCCCATTCTATTGTGTTACTGAGGTTGTCCCTCAGGCAGGCCTTCATTTTTGGTAAGTCTGCCCTCCTGAAGTTAAGAACCTTCAGTATGGAGTGTGTGGAATCTTCTGAACCATACCTTGTTATAGTCACTGTTGCCCAGGTGGTTCCCTACTTGGACACCCAGAACCCTATCACTATTTGTGATTATCAGATCTAGAATCACGTTACCCCTTGTGGGTGATGTCACTAGTTGACTTAGGCCTTCTTCCTGTAGTTTGACCAGGAATTCCCTGCTTTCTTATGATGCTGCTGTGTGGGTACTCCAGTCTATATGTGGCAAATTAAAATCCCCAACCAGTACCACGTCCTCCTTTGCTTGACATCTGGTGGATGGTTTTCAGGATTTCCTTATCCCTGACTACCTCCTGATTTGGGGGTCTGTCGATTATTCCTACCCGAATGTGTTTCTGACTTTCGGCCCTAATTGTGATCCATAGCTCCTCTGTTTCCCCTTGTGCCTGCTGCATTTCTGTAGCATTGTGGTATCCTTAACATAAATAGCTACCTCCTCCCTTTTTCCCAGTCCTATCCCTCCTGAAAAAGCTATACTCCAGGATAGGCACCTCCCAACCGTGATTGTTTGGGAACCATGTTTCAGTCACAGCAACCCAGTCTAGTCCTGCCTCAGCTATTGTGGCAGTGAGGTCAGTCATCTTGTTAGCCAGACTGCATGCATTGAGGCTTAGCACTGACCATTCTTGATGTGTCATTTTGTTTGTCATGCCCCTCCTTGATCTTATTGTTTGTCCCATTGCCTTTTTTATGTTTTTGTTTCCTCCCTTTCCTTTGCTCTGGTCACCTGCAGAGTCACAAAGAATTTCATGTTTCCTGCTATCTGCTTTTGGTATCCTGGAGTATGTGGATATGGTGCTAGCTTGGGGGGGGGGAGATGGCAGGCTCTATGTGTACTTCTCCTAGAGCTACCATCATCTCCCCTCCCTCTGGTTTAAATGTCCCATGTGGATGTCAGATTTCTGGTCCAGTGCCCTGGCTCCCTCCTTAGGTGGAGGCCATTGAATTTGAAGAACTCCCTTTCCCAGGAGTTGCCCCAGTTTCCAATGAAGTGATGCCCCTTTGTGTGGCACTAGTCCTTGAGCCATGCATTGAGCTCACTTAATTTGTTTCTCTCTAATTTTCTGCCTGTTTTTTCCCTTTTCCCAAACTGACAAAATTTCAGAGAATGCAAAGCTGGACGAAAATAAAACCAATTTCTTGCCGAGCTGCGAAATGTGCTCCTTAACCTCCTTGACTAACCAGCTAGCAAGGTCATTGGTCTTTAGGTGGACCAGGATGTTTGAGCCCACTTCTTTCCTCTTAACTTTGTTGACTATTCAGTCAATGTCTCACCAAGTGGATTCTCTTGGGAGATATCTGACTTGCACAGCTGCACATTTGTTTTGTCTCAGGTGGGGGTCCACACAGTGAATCATGGAGTCTACTATGATTATGATTTTTTTCCTGTTGTTCTTGAGATTTTGTTTATGATGTTATTTTGCTATCCTGTTGCATTCGGCTTTTTGCTGGTCCAAGACTTCCTCTGTCCTTTCAGATGGTACAGACGTAAGAGGTGTGCACCTGTTTCCTGTGTTTAGAGTACTTTGTTTGGGAGAGTTGCCCAAGTGCTGCCACTTTTCCTGTAACCAGTTGCCATCCCCCAGGCTTGGTCATTCTCTAGAAGAGAGGTGTGCTGCTTTGGAAGCGAACATGAGACCAAAGCACAGACCTATCTTTTTGCTCCCTGTGGAGCTTTATCAAGCGAATACTTCCTCCACTGGTGTGTTCTGTTTATACAAAAAATGTGATCTTGTGACAATTAAAGAAAACCATACAAAAAGGAAACTGCATTTTAAAATAACACACAAAAAAGAACATTAAAAACACAGGTTAAGTTGTTCCTTTTTACTGAACAAAGATTGTTCTAGTTATTTAAATTTATATGAATGATGAACTCCTGTTTACATGTATCAGTCAATGCAGTGAATATAGTGCCAGTGGCTCTGCAGGTTGCACACTTGTCTCTGAGACCAGAAAATCAGAAGGTTGTGGATTCTTGCCCCACACCAGGAACTTGGGGTGAAACCCAATAATAACACTATAGTGCACCTTGAGGGGGATGCTGTACTCCAGAAGTGCTGTCTTTCCAATGAGACATTAAACCATGGTCCTCTCTGCCTGTATTGGTGGTTGTTCAAGTGGATGTTAAAGATCCCAAGGCACCTCTCAAAAAGAGTAAGGGAAATTCCCTGATGTCCCTGCCACATTCCCCCCGTTCACTGAAAAAAAAAAAAACACCTACAGCTTAATCTGGTTCAGTTTCATTTGGTTTCCATGTCTATATCCCCTCTTCTGGGATGAGGATGAAAACAGGCAGAACTGCCTAGTCCTTTCCCGGTCATCAAAAATTAAATAAATAAAATGTACTGATTAGAAATGCAGCAAATTTAAATTCAGACAGTAAAGTGCCTGCAAAGTGAGCACTTTGCGTTCGCACTTCACTGTGTGGAGTGTCCCATAGGAAAGGTTCACTTTGCCTTATTATTATTACTTTGCATTGTCATTCCACCTTAAATGCGAAATAAGGTGGAGTGACAACAATATTAGCAGCACCCCACCCACACAGTCACCAGAATTAATGTGCATCCCCAAAGTGCTACTGTCTTGTGTTCAGAAAATTTCCCAGTGCTGATGAAGTGAAATGAGAGCGTAACAAGAAATGCAGTCTCCCAGAATTAATGGTGCACTGCAAACGCACAGACAGATTAAGATTGTACTGCGCACTCAAGGGATGCATACAAAAAGACACAACAACACCTAACTAGTGCTCACAAGTCACAAATCCAAATCTGGAAAGGAATACCTTTTGCCAGTTGTGGGATTAGTGCATGGCAGTAACATTCCACTACCAGTAAAGATACCGCAAAGCAGTATATAACATTCATGCAGGTGTGGTGGCTAGCTGATTCACACTGCTGCAATTACTCTGTGGCACAATCAAAGGTGTCTGATTTGATGGCACGCATCACACACACACCCACACATACTACAAGTATGCATAGCAAATTGAAAACCTTTAGTAATATAACCAAATGTTTTAAACAGACAAATTATACACTGCTGCACCACAACAATCAGCAAAAAAATGTCAAGAATTACTAAAAATATTACTGTGTGCACATTAACACAGTTATACAAGAAAAATATAACCAAAACAGAAAGACTGCCTTTTTCTCTCAGTTAATCTACCTACACCCCTTCCCCAAAGCACACTTCGCAGTACACAGACTGGCTGTTCTAAATTAATATTCAAAATTCACACACAACAATAAACACTCGATTTGAGCACAGAAGGGTTTCCTACAATCAATGTACTAAATTTTGAGAAAAAAAATGACTCAAAAAGGCATTTTAAACAGCTTTTAAAGGTTTTGAATTGTAGAGCTTTGAGAGCAAACTGTCACCAGGTACAACTATACACACTACCCAGGCCAGAACTGAGGTTGTGCTGAACAATCTAGAGCCCATGTGACCTGCAATCCCATGAATCACTGCAGAATTTCATTTGGAGCTCAATTACAAGGTGAAGTGAGGTGAATTACCTTGATTTCAATGTACTTTGCCTTAAAATTGGTGGAGAAGTGGTTTGGGGAAGGCGGAATAATGCAAAGTCATTGGTTTCAATGGACTTTGCGTTCCTCATTATGAAGCGAAGTACTCTGCCTCACATTGTGGAGTACTCTACGGATTCTGTGTTACTCCATGAATCACTCACATGCTGTACAGGAAGGAACGTGAATGCCTATGGCTGTACTTCCCTGATGAGCTGAGCCTGTATCATAAAACTCCCCAATTTAAAAACTCTTATTAATGAGTACAGTGGTGGGGTGGTGAAGCCTGGAGAGATACTACAAAATAGGCTTACAATGCATCCAAGAAACTAGTAAAAAAATTAATTTTATTTGTGATGTGATCGTGAATCGTGATTTGTGACTGCATTTGTGACCATGATGATGAAGAACATGATTCAGTGTTGACCATGTGAGATAACCAATATGGAACTGTATTGGGAACATGAATGCCTGTTGCCGTGCTTCCCTGATGAGCTGTAGCACAAAACTCCCCAACTTAGAAACTCTTATTAATGAGTACAGTGGTGGGGTGGTGAAGCCTGGAGAGATACTACAAAACAGGCTTACAATACATCCAAGTAACTAGTAAAAAAAAAATAAGGTTGTGATTCGTGGCATGATCGTGAATCATGATTTGTGACTGCATTTGTGACCGTGATGATGAAGAACGTGATTTGATGAGAGATAACGAATATGGAACTGTATTGGGAATGTGAATGCCTATGGCTGTACTTCCCTGATGAGCTGTAGCACAAAACTCTCCAACTTAAGAACTCTTATTAATGAGTACAATGGTGGGGTGGTGAAGCCTGGAGAGATACTACAAAACAGGCTTACAATACATCCAAGTAACTAGTAAAAGAATTAATGCTGTGATTTGTGACATGATCGTGAATCATGATTTGTGACTGTGATGATGAAGGATGTGATTCAGTGTGAGATAACCAATATGGAACTGTATTGGAACGTGAATGCCTATGGCTGTACTTCCCTGATGAGCTGTAGCACATAACTCCCCAACTTAAAAACTCTTATTAATGAGTACTGTGGTGGGGGGTTGGGTGGTGAAGCCTGGAGAGATACTACAAAACAGCCTTACAGTGCATCCAAGTAACTAGTAAAAAAATTAATTTTGTGATTCGTGACGTCACGTGATCATGAATCGTGATTTGTGACTGCATTTGTGACCGTGATGATGAAGAACATGATTTGTAACATGAGTGACTTGGATGATGGTCCTGACTTAAAAATGCATATTAGTGAGTACAATGTTCATGCAGAATTATGCACCACACCAGTCCAGTACTCTGAAGGGAAGCCAAAGAAACAACTGTGACTTAAGTTTCAGATGGAGACTGGGCCCTAAAGAGATGCAATAGCACAGACAGATTAAGATTATGATGCACACTGAAGAGATGCAGATGCAAAGGCACAACACCTAACCAGTGCTCACCATCAGAAATTCAAATCTGGAAAAGAATACCTTTGCCAGCTGGGGCAGGCCACGGGGGGGGGGGGCAGTGTACTGCAATAACAGTCACTAGTACTAGTACAGGTAAAGATACCACAAAGAAATACAAAAATCACGCAGCTGCAGTGGATAGCAGGTTCACATTGCTGAAATTACTATGTGACACAATAAAAGGTGTCTGATTTGATGACACACATCACACACATACTCATACACACACTAAGTAATGCGTAGCAAATTGAAAACTTCAGTAATATAACCATGTATTCTAAACAAACTAAAATTATGCACTGCTGCACCACAACAATCAACAAAAAAAGGCAAGGATTATTAAAAATATTACTGTGTGTACATTAACACAGTTATATAAGAAAAATATCACCAAAACAGAATGAACTGTCTTTTTCTCCAAGTTAATCTACCTACACCACAGATACGCCCCTCCCCCAAAGCACACTTGCACTGTCTCTCAGTACACAGACTGAATGTCATACATTAACATTCAAAATCCATACACAAACAACAAATGCTCAAAGATATGAGCACAGAAGGGTTTCCTACAATTGATGAACTAAAGTTTCAGGAAAAAAAAATTACTCAGGCTTTTTTAATAGCTTTTAGATGGTTTGAATCACAGAGAGCTCTCAGAGCAGACTGTCTCCTACAGCTTCCTACACACACTAGCCTGAACTGAGGCTGTATAGAACAATCTAGAGCCCATGTGACCTGAAATCCCATGAATCACTGCAAAATTTGCCTTTGGAGCTTAAAAACAAGGCGAAGTGAGGAGAAGTACATTATTTTCAATGTACTTTGCCTTAAGAATTGGTGGAGTAGTGGTTTGGGAAGGCGGAGTAATGTGAAGTCATTGGTTTCAATGGACGTCGCATTACCCATTATAACACAAAGTTCTCCACTTCGTATTGTGCAGCACTCTGCTAATTCGCCTTCACTCTGTGAATCACTTCGCTGAGCGAATTGGGGCCGCTTCACCCAACACTAGTACTGATGCTCAATGGATGTCTCGTAGCGCTTTTAATAGGTGCAACATTCTGTTACAATTTGATGTACTAACAACTCACTGGATCTGCATATTGGTTTGTGCATCATGAAGACTTCTCTGTATAGAAAAAAAAAAATTCAGAATGTTACAACATTGCATTTGAATCTGAAGATGCAATTCAATACAACAGTAATCTGAACACGTTCATGTTGCTACTTTAAATGAAATTACGTTTTGCAAAAGAAGGGTGCCTGTTTCTATTGGTCATTTAGATCAGGCTATCTGCATGCATCCAATTTAAAAATCTGCAGGATTCTCTTCTTGCAAGGAGCAGGTCCCTGCCCCTACCCCCTCTGGGCTCAGGCTTTGCATGTTCAATTGCAGAGAACATGATTCTGTTTTCATTTTGTTGACTGCTTTCTCTTTTTGGACCATACCTCTCAACTGCTATGAATTTTGCATAGCGTTGATTTTACACTCAAATTTATCCTTGCTCTGCAGATGATTATCGATGTTCCTCATAATGTTAGAGCTATTTCTGGACACACAAACTACTAAAACATTGAACTAACTTGACAAAAACATTCCTTAACAGTAATCATATGGGGTCAACTATATAAAATAAGAAAGTGCTGCACTTTCTAACCATTTGCTCTGATGTTTGAAGGGCAGTGCTATGCATTTTAATGGTGAGAGGATGAAAGGTAGGTTTTGGACTTCAAGAACATAACCAGTGTCCCCTCCCTCTATCACATTTCCTTATGGTTCTTCCACTATAGAAGACAAACATATAAATGAAATAAGTTATGTCATTTCTATGGTTGTGTGTCAATGTTGGGTCTCCTATATCGGAAGAACCAAAAGCAAATTTAAAGAAAGAGTAGAATACCATGTTAGGGCAATAGAGGGAGGGGACACTGACTACAATTCCAGATCATATAGATATGTCAGCCAGCAAAATCGGAATCATCTTCCCTGTCTCTCTTACATTTCAACTTGGACATTGTTGTAATCTGTGGCCAGTCCCTGCTTCTAAATGCCAGCTTGGCATGGTTTGAGTCTTGGATGTGCTTTAAGTTAGGTTTTCTTTTATCCTACTGAGCATCCAGCACCACAGGAGGCATCTGGGCTGACCTAGCTACTGTTTTTATGCAAATAAAAGCCATTTTATGGGCTCAGTCATCACAACCCAGCCTCCTTTCCTCTCTTAAAACACAAGGAATGTCTGCACTCAGGCTTAGGATAGTACAAGGAAACAAATTTTGGTCTGAGCCAAAATTGCTGCTAGTGCAGAAGAAATATAGAATTAAGGTGTTGAGTGGACTGTAATTTCTTTGTATTATTAGAAGCCTTGGCCCATTCAGCCAGCTTACTGAGCTCACACCTAAACTCAGGTCACTGTCATGGGACGGCACCATGGCTCACACTGGAACAATGGCTATCTCTGCAAACACTGTCACTTAATACTTATTTTTGTGACATTTTAAGCCCAAATTTTCAGAATAGTCTTTTATGCCCCTTCTTCTGAAATTGACAGATGCCACTTATAAAATACTGGACAAAATGTCATTTTATGCCACTGGTGCGAAAACACATTTTGGCCAGGATTTAAAAATCAACACCAGTCACAGTCATGGTAGTGTGAACAAATGGCCATGATGAAGACTTCCTGTCAAAATAATAACAATTAACAATGTGATGAATGAGCATTGAAAACTTAAAACATACCTTCATAACTTTTTTATATATTTTGACCCCAAATTTTCAACATAGTCTTCTTATGACCCCACCCCATGAACCAGGAAGGTCAAAATGTTCAAATCGTGGCTGAAATGTTATTTCTCACCACAAGTGCAAAAACAAATTTTTGCCTGGTTTTGAAAAACAAGACTCGTGACGTCCATGATGTAATGTATTGTTAATAAAAACAACCAAAAAAAAGCCTATGTTGAAAATATGGGGTCAAAATATTGAAAATTATAAACGTTATGAGTAAGCATTGAAAAACTCCAATGTATCTTCATAGCTTTGTTATTTTTTAATATTTTGACCACAAATTTTCTACAACTACTCATGATCCCGCCTTGTGAGTGAACATGTTCAAATCCTGCTTGAAATGTGATTTTGTAGAGTGACTGCAAAATCATTTTTTGGATCAGATCTGAGAAATTTCATCTACATTATTCATGAGGCAGGGGACCACAAAAGGTCATGTAAATAAACTGGGGTAAATAGTAAAACATTGCAAAGTTATGAATAAACATTCAAAAACAGTTAAATGCTTTAATGACACTTAACTGATTTCCTTAGATCCTAGTCTGGCTTTGAAGGGTGAAGACATGTCTCCAATCCAGAAAAAATGACTACATTGGACCCCCAACATATAAGGATAGGGTGGGGTGGGGAGTGAGTGGTGGAGGGTGCTGAGTGAGGGATAAGGGGGTGGTTTGGGATCAGGACTGTGGTGCAAGACAATAAGGGACCATTTTCTTTAGTTTAGGTTTTAGAAACAAAAAAAAAAGAAAAAAGATGTCGAGGGACAATTTTCTTTGTTACCCACCATACAATGTTTCCTTAGCAATCGGGATGGGTCATGCTTGCCTTCCTAGAAAAGTGGCTCCCAGGAAAGTTTGCCCTTAATTGCTATACAGGAAAGATAAAGATTGATTGGGGCCACAGAGCACTTGGGCCCAAGCCACAGAAAGGTTCACTACAGAGGCCAGCCATTTTTTCAGTTACACAGATATCCAGACAAGCAGTGCATCTTGTCTGCATATTGGGTAACACATTCCTTTAAGCATGATGAACTGCAGCTGTTTGTTTCTAGAATTTCTCAAGGGCAGTTCAACTAAAGGAAAACACTTTCATTACTATCTTGAATTATCTAATGTCAAAGAAAGGGGACTTTCATTTTGCATTATCAAGCCCTGCTTAACATTCAGGTGAAGGCCCACCCTCACTTGTTTTGGAATGTGAGAAAAATGAGACAGTTCTGTGAGGAGAAGAAATTAATGCAGAACTAATATACCTGCAGAATATAACCTAAAGGACTACAATTCCTTGAGCCATCAGGCTATTTCTCATCTCACCCTTATGAGTATGGAGAACAAACCATATAAAATGGGTGAGACACTGTTTTAAAACTGTGTAGTGGGTGATGAAAGGCAACCTGTAACTCAGACTTAATTGGGTGGCACAGTGGTGCTGCAGTAAATTGCTTACCTTTGCATTCAAAAGACAGAGATGGACAAATCCAGGCAACAGGTGTGAAAGTCCATTACAGTTCCTGAATAAAGTGACAGCTAACAATGCTGCCAGGTAAGATGCAGTAAAGGGACATGGGGTGGGCATAAATATAATATAGTGGCACGATAGTGCAACTGTAGTTAGGGTTGAGTAGCCTGTTTAATGTTAAACCTAAAATTGCGAACATTAATATCTTTGCCTCGCTTTCATGAAATGAGCTGAAATTTCCTATGTGTGGTCTAGGATGCAAGGTTTTGATGTGTGAAAAATTTTGTAATGGCAGCTTGTGCGGTTTCTGAGATACAGCTATGTCACGTCTAGGAAAAAAAAACATTTTTTCCTATACTTAATATTGTTTCTTTTGCTCTCATCTATAGCCTACATGGAAATAAGTTTTGCCCCACACTTGTAGGGAGACATGTGTCATGTCCCAATGTAGTGCCTTTGACAGGTCTGGTGAAAAAATATGAAAGGGATATAAGGCTTTCAATTTTAGTATTTTCATAATGTTTTTTCAGCATTGAGCTTTTTGTGTTATTGTGGCATCAGAAAAGTTAACACAGGATCAAAAAAAGTGTCACAGCATAATTTATGGTTTTGTAGTACAATAAATAATGTCATGCCACTAAATAAATTTGAGATACTACTTTTCCAGATATGTCTGTTTCTTTGTCACTTCACTACAAGCAAACGGTTTGCATTTATGGACTGAAATTTGCAGGGTACAAAGAGCTTGCCCCACAAATGTGCCTTTTGTTGGTTTGCTGAGAAAATGTTCATCTGTTACATAGTTATAAGACTGTGATGTTTTGTGATATCCCTTTGGATAACATTACAATGGTTAGGGTGCCTTACGAGGTACGAGATATGGACTCACTGTGATGCACAGCTTAGTACACCTTTATGCGTACTAAACTGTTATGCACATTTCCAGGCCTTGTTTACAGGTGTGGGGGACATTTTTATGAATGGGTCTACAGTGACTGTGATACTCTGGCATGCACTCACAATGTGACATCTGTACTGGTTTGCCTACACGAACATGAGGGCACTTACAATATGCATGCATGGGAGTACATGGACATATAACATTATGGACTGATGGCACCGCAGGGCCCCAAGGGCCCTGTGATCACACAGGGAAATGAGGGTTCATTATAATCTCTCTAAACTTATGGATACATGGGAGCGCAGGGCCCAGAGGGCCCTATGTTGCTACATGTAAATGAGGCCCTCTGCTCTCACATGCACAATTTTATTATATATCACACTTTTTTGCTATCGTGGCATCAAAAAAAGTATTTCTGCATCAAAAAAGGTCTCACGGCATTATTTATGGTTTCACATTAGAATAAATTATGCTGTGCCACTAAATGAATTTGCAACACTACTTTTCCAGATATTTCTGTTTTTTGTCACTTCATTGCAAACAAATGGTTTGCACTTATGAGTTGAACTTTTCAGAGTACAAAGGGCTTACTCCATAGATGTGCCTTTTGCTGGCTTGCTGAATAGATTTTCATCTGTTGCATAGTTATAGTATTTTTTTTTTGTGATTTTTCACAGGCTGACCTTGCAATTGTTGGGTACCTTTCGGAAGCTATATCTCAAAAAAGCTTTAAGATATGGACTCACTGCAGTCCCACAGGAAAATGAGGGTTCATTATAATCTCTCTAAACTTATGGATAGATGGGAGCACAGGACCAAGGGCCCTGCACTCCCACACACAAATGAGAGACAATTACGATATGTATGCATGGGACCACATGCACATATGGATACCATTATTTACTTAAGGGAGAGCACAGTAAAATAAATATATTATACTATCTCAAAAAGAAACAAAATAAATTGCAAAAAACTGCATTAATTGTCTAGTTAGGGTCAAAGTCACAAAAATAGGGAAATGTGGTGTTATGGTTTTCAAAGCTAATACCCCACACCCACCCTCCCGGCACACACCAACAGGCATCGTGGGTGCTTTGGGTCATTGTGGGTCATTGGCCCTAATGCTCACCTCATTCTGCTGTACTCTACCCATCTCATCTTATTTACTTATGGAACAAGGTGAGCATTAGGGCCAATGATCCCAAGGCACCTGTTGGTGTGTGCAGGATGGGTGTGGGGTATTATCTTTGAAAACCATAATGTTACATTTCCCTATTTTTGTGGCTTTAACCCTAACCAGAGAATTAACAGTTTTTTTGCAATATATACTGTATGTGTATATATATATACACACACACATACATGCACGCGCGCCACACACACATTTCTGTTTAAAGTTGAACCAACATAATATTTTGTGGTGATTTGCATATACAGCTCATGATGCTTTGCATTATGGGGGTATGTGTGATTTTGCATGTTATATGTGTGGGTATATATATATATATATATATATATATATATATATATATATATATATATATATGTATATATATATATATATATATATATATACTGTATACACATATATATACTGTGTGTGTGTGTGTATATATATATATATATATATATATATATATACAGTATATAAAATACAAAATCACACATACCCCCATAATGCAAAGTATCATGAGCTGTATATGCAAAACACCACAAAATATTATACTGATTCAACTTTAGGCAGAAATGCATGGTGCTGAAAGGCCTCTGACACAGTCTGCACAGGATACCAACAGAAGACACAGACACATGCTTCATCCTACCAGGACTCATTAGTGTGCCTTGCCTGTATGACACCCCCGAAGAATGGATCAGGTACCCTAAGTTGGTCTATCAGGTTTGGGTTGTGCTGAGCCAAATATGCAGTGTGTGTGTGTGTGTGTATATATATATATATATATATATATATATATATATAAATTAGAGGCAAAAAACTCTGTTTAATGCATAAGTTAGGGTTGTTCCACAGCAACAAAAGCGAGGAAATTCGGTGTTAGGGTTGAAAACCCTAACTCCGAATTCACCCCCCCCCAGCACAACAGGCACACACACACACACATATGCAAGTACGGGGGAGGACCAAGGCAACACGACCAATGACAGACAACCAGCAGCAGGTGACAGAAATAACAAACAATTGTCTAAATGTACTACAAGACATCCCCACCCACCTGACCAGGTACTGCATGCTCAGTGGAGATCAACAGCAAAACTGAGGCCATGTACACCAAACGTACACATCCCTGATTGCAGCTGCACACAGCGTACCACACTTAGTAGTTGCATGGCCTTACCTACCGATGCCCCACACCACACCACATGTGGTGGGCCACCTGAGCAATAGAGTTGAGCAAAACCAAGGAGTTGTACAGGTATAATATCTCTGATTATAACAAGGGTTTGAGAAATGCAGCTTTTTGATTGGCTGTAAACATTCTAACAGCCTTATGTTTAGTTTTTATTAACATACATGTAGAGCCTAACCATATGATGAACATGACTTAATGTTGTTTAAAAAAACAGTTTTATTATGATAGCAATAAGCCACTCCCAGGTATTATGTTAATGGTCAGTTTATCACTGTCTAGCGACATGTGGCACTCTGCTATGCCTCATTCAACATTAAACCCCTACAGGGTGATTAACAGACCATTTAACATAACCGTTGGTCATGCCTTATTGCTTAATTACCTTCATGTGTAGATACTCTCCCTCTGCTAGGCACTGCAGGAGCTTTGCAACACAGTGTCCCACCCAGTTACGCTATCCACTGTCTAGTTACTGGAGAATGGCTTTGAATATGAACTCATGAAGATGAACAGTGTAACTTGATCATTACAGTCATCGAAACCTTAGTGTGATTATAACTGACAGAGTCAGTGATAGAGAATAACCCCTGCCATCCTAGTACACTTATCCCATTGTGAGTTAAATCAATACTAAAAGACATTCTATTTATATCTACACTATACCTACTTGATTCCTGTTGTAGCACAATTAACATAATTATCACTTTGATAGCATCAGTGACAGAATTGTGGCAAACCCAAACACTAGGCATACAGCCTGAGTATGAAACAACTGTTAAAAAAATTAGGCTGTGTCCATAAGTGGCATAGATCACTCATTGCAACAATAGTAAATGTATCACTATTTCAATAAGTTAGTCATCACAGATGCAATGACATTGTCTTTATCAGATATAACATACTCAGTAAGTACCTACAGGAAAATCTATCCTATAGACATCTCCGATACACCTACGTCATTGTTGGCTCAGTAGTGCTATGACATTTAGAAGTTGCTTGGCCTGAGCCACGCAATTACACTGTTTCTTACAAAGAATACTTACTGCATCTTTAGTATTCAAACACACTGAAGGTATATGTATGTGCATCAGCAGTACACCTTCATCAGTAGGAATGCATCTGATACTGGCAGTACCAATTTCACAGCGTTGAATAGGCAATGCTTTTCCATACGTTTACATCAGCTTCTCTATCTTGAGTAAACAGTTGCAGTAAATGTACTACTATGTAAATCACATACTAAATGCAACACTACTTTTATCTTGAGCATGGATGTGTCTTGTAGTTAATTTATGTAGTTCTCTTAATTAATGTATACTCACTAGTGTTAAAACCTTTGTACAACTGTGATCATGCACCTTCAGCATTTATATTGACTAACGGCACAGTACCAGGTGTGGTGTGGGGCATCGGTAGGTAAGGCCATGCAACTACTAAGTGTGGTACGTTGTGTGCAGCTGCAATCAGGGATGTGTACGTTTGGTGTACATGGCCTCAGTTTTGCTGTTGATCTCCACTGAACATGCAGTACCTGGTCAGGTTGGTGGGGATGTCTTGTAGTACATTTAGACAATTGTTTGTTATTTCTGTCACCTGCTGCTGGTTGTCTGTCATTGGTCATATTGTCTTGGTCCTCCCCCGTACTTGCATATGTGTGTGTGTGTGTGTGTGTGTGTGTCTGTGTGTGTGTGGTGCTGGGGGGGTGAAGTCGGAGTCAGGGTTTTCAACCCTAACACCGAATTTCCTCACTTTTGTCGCTGTGGAACAACCCTAACTGATGCATTAAACTGAGTTTTTTGCCTCTAATTTCCCTTCCTTTTGAGAATGATAATGAGAAATAGTGAATGTAATACGGCGGCAGGAGCGGTGGGCCCTGCGGGCCCAGCGCTGCCGCCATGTGATGTCTTGTCACATAGTAACATTGTGCCCGAAAACACAAATCGTAATACGCATGGTGATGCAAAGTGAAACAGAAAGAGAAACAGTACTGTAGACAGAAATGTTAAAAACAACGCAAACGCAACCACAAATGAAAACGCAAAGGGTAACGCACATGGTGGCATAAATGTGAACGGTAAGTGAAACGGGTATGGAACCACAAGCGGAAATGGTAATGGTAACAGTAATGTAAGCTCACAGGCTGGTTTTCCCCAAAAGCTGTATAGAGAAAGACAGTGAGTACAAAGAATGTATGCAAAATAATGACTCTCGGAACACAAAAATGAGGACTTGGAATAGTAAATTGCTTATATCTCAGTAACCATACGACATACAAAAAAAATATAAAAGTCATATGAATTAGTTGTTTCCTGGCTAGTTTTGTATCATGGGGGCTAAGAATTTTTTTGACGAAAAGTCCGTATCTCACACCGTTTTCGAGATACGGGCCTTAATGGTGCGAAGTAACGTAATGTTATCCTATGGGAAAAAACAGAAGTTCAGAGTGCCAACTTTGCTCTCCCTGTGATATTTTTCACCACACCACTGAAAGGCACATCTGTGGGATGTTGGCTGTGTTCCCAGCAAATTTCAGCCCAAAAGAGTAAACCGTTATTTTGCAGCAGAGCGCCAAACGATTGCTGCAATGTGTCATATGCTGTAATGTTATCCTATGGGAAAAAGCATCAAATTTGGGGTACCGTAACTTTGCCGCCGTGTAATATTTTTTCAACAAAACATGGAAAGGCACATCTTTGAGATGTCAGCTGCGTTTCCTCCAAATTTCAGCCCAAAACTCCAAACCATTCTCTTGCAGCGGGATGCCAAAGAATTACTGTTATTTTGGGCATAATGTCGCAAAGTAGTATCGGATTTGCGAAGCTGAAAAAATTTGCAACACTTTCTGAGTGCGAAGACTACTATGAAGTACTTTTTCCAGAAATCTGAAAACATATTTCTGGGGTGTTTTACCCCAAAATAAAGACATGGCTAGCATCCTCAGGGCCCGACTAGGTGAATACAAAAGGCACATCGGGGACCCCAGCCTCCACGTTCCCTAAGAGATTTTGGGCCAGTCAAGCAAACAGTCACGACCTGTAAGGCGCGGCAGAAATTCCAGAAAAAGCATAAATGCACGCGCAGATCATGCTTAATAACTCCGCAGCCATATATCTGACCGGTACAAAACTTGGCAAATCCCAAGGCATATGGGTCTTGATCATGTATTCCAAATTTCAGGCAAATACACAGAACAGTTGCAAAGTTATTAAGGTACAAAATTTTGAGTTTAACATGTAAATGGCTCCTCAACCTTAACTATGGTAGCACTACTGTGCTACTGTAATATATATTTATGTGTGTCATTTCATTTTTAATTTTTATACTTGTAAGCAGGATGAGCAAAACTGCTCGTTTTCACCTGTGACAAGTTACACAACAAACAAAGGCATACATATTAACTACAAACAATCATGAAAACACATAAAATGATGAATTTGACAGTTACACACAATCAATGGTACAAAAATACAAAAAACATTATTGACCAGTCAGTTATTATAAACATGTGCAAACATCATTATCCATCATCCAATGCTTTAGCCTTGATTTGAAAGACCAAACCATTTTATTTTCTATAATGTCAGCAGGTAATGTATTAAAAAAACAAAGGAGCCATACATAAAATTAATCTCTGTTCAGAAACAGTTCTAAACAAAGGGAGTTCGAAAGTGTATCTGGATTGAGACCTAGTACCACAAGAGTTAGAGTACCTAGAAAACAATGCTGAAACTGCTGGAGAAAAAAGACCATTCTTCACCTTAAACATCAAGGTACCCAGTGTATGGGATATTCTATTTTAAAGAGACAAGCTAGTAGAATATTTAAACAGAAGACAATGATGAGTTTGAGAGGAAACATCAAGCAAGAAATGTAAAATAGAATTATAAGTAACCCTGAGTTTGTCAAAAAGTTTACCAGAAAATGCACAATAAATGATAATACCATAATCCATAGCACTCATCAAGAAACTATGGGCAAGTAGAATCCTTGAATCCCTTGTCAAAAATTGGTTCACCCTATATAGTGAGCTCAGTCTCTAATGAAGAGATTTTCCTTAGATTATTCAAATGAGGTTCAAAAGATAATTTTGAATCAAAGGTTATCCCCAAGTATTTAAAACTATCAATTAATTCAATCAAATTTCCATCTTGTGTAACAATGTGACATAAATTAACATGCTCAATATCCTTATCTGAAAAAAAGCATAGCTTTAGTTTTACTTGAATTAAGAACCATATGGTTTGAATAGAGCCAGTTCTGGAAAGAATCAAAATCAGATTGAACCTCAGCCAGAACTTCATTAGGACTCGGGCCTATGCTATAAATTACTGCATCATCAGTATAAAGCATCATAGATGAATGGGAACATACAGAGGGAGCAGCATTCATGTAGAGTGAAAAAATCAAAGGGCCAAGATTAGACCCCTGAGGTACTCCACATTTAATGATGCTAGGAGAGGAAGTACCCTCGCCAATTCAAGTACAGTGAGATCAGCTTGAAAGATAATTATGAAACCAAAAAATAACATTACCAGAAAAATAAAAATTAGATAGAACACCATCAAGCAAGCTGTGTTCAACCAAGTTGAAGGCCTTGGTGAGGTCCATGAAAAGTGCTACAACAATTTGCCCTTTATCAAGGGCTCACTGAATGGAACTAGTGAACCCCACCAAAGCCATCTCAGTATTGTGTAATGGCTTAATGCCATGTTGGCAATCAATAAATAAAGTATATTTTTTTAAATATTCAAGAGTTTGGTCCATTATGATTCTCTCCAAAATTTTGGAGATTGGTGATAGCAATGAAATTGAGCTGTAATTAGATAACAAAGAAGAATTTCCAGATTTTAATATGGGAATATTAGTAGCCAACTTCCAGAGACTAGGGAAAACCCCAGCAGACATAGAAAAATTAAACATAACCAAAAGGGGATATGAAAAACAATTTATTCCCAACTTGATATTTTGAAAATCTAAGCCATCGTGAGAACTATGAGGCAGAGGATCGAATTTCAAAACATATTCCTTAAGATCAGGAGAAACTTGCTTAAAATAAAATTTGGGATATAGATTCTCATTTACCTGTGACGTAGCACTAAAAGATGAGCCATGGAGTCGAATTCTGTACCCATACAGGTCACCAAAAAACTGTTTAAAAGCTTCAGAGATGGGGAGGGCACTGCTGAGCTGATTAAGCTACATGTGCTTGTTTTGAGCTCCGTGATTTCAATAAGAATATCCATCATATCAATTGTAAAATGCTTTAAATCTCTGTATTTATATTGGATACAGTTGATGGATACTTTGTAGCACAATATGGACTGAATTGAATCTCACAAGTGTACCAATTGAGGATGCCAGATTATTTGAGTGTGCCATTGTTGCAGGTGTGGGTTATAGGATGGCTCTCATCTACTGTCCACCCAGTGATGGGGATCTATTCCTCAAGAAGGTGGCGGACTTCGTGTTTGACCTAGCGTTTGAGTCACCTAGGCTGTTGGTCCTGGGTAACTTCAATGCCTGGATCGACGATGAACTCTCGCAATTTTGACAACACTTCCTCCAGTTGGTGATTTCACTAGGCCTTACACAGGTGCTTACCTCTGCTACTCATAAATGTGGACACTCTCTTGACCTGGTTTTCCTTCTGGGGATCAAGGCATCTGACATGAGGGTGGAACCCATTAGATGGTCCGACCACTACACTGTGCGATTCAATTTTTGCTCCCCTCCTCATAGGCCAACCCCTGTGGAGATGGTCAAGTATCACCCTTTACGGGATGTGACTCCTGGTGGCCTAGCAGCGGTACTTGATCTATCAGAATTTCCTAGGGCAAGCATGGATCCGGACTCGGAGGTTTTGGTTTTGGCCTATAATCAGGCCATTGCCTCAGCCCTGATTCCACTGCTCCAGTCCATGTACGTCCTCTCTCCCTCCGCCCTCAGTCTCCGTGGTTTGATGGGACTTTGAGGGGAGTTGCGGTGACTAGGACATATGTTAGAGTGATGCTGGTGGAAATCCGGCTTAGATGCTGACCATCTTAGACTGCTAGAGCATTATCGGCTCTATCAGTCAGCAATCTCCCATAAGAAGGCAGAGTTCCTGTCTGGGGAGATTGCTGCCACTCAGAACCGACCAGTTCAGTTTTTTCAAACTGTGGACAGGCTGTGCAACCCAGCCTGTCTGCAAGTCTGAAGAGCGTTTTCACAATTGCAGTGTGAAGAGCTTGCTCTGTTCTTTGCTGATAAGGTGGCTGACATCAGGTTGGAGATCCATTCAGCACACTCTATGGGAGTTGTTGATGATTGATGCTTGGTCACTGTCCCTCCTTTTTCCTGGAGTTCCTTTGACCGGCCGGAAATCATAGACATTATGCGGATTGTCCAGGGTATGCTCCTTACATGCTGTACTTTAGATGTGGGCCCGACAGCCCTAATTATGGGCTAGTGGGATGTTATCGGCCCGGTTCTGGCACAGATAGTCTGGTGCTCCCTTGACTTGGGTGAGTATCCCTGCTCCTTGAAGGAGGCAGTGGTGACACCTTTGTTGAAGAAAGCTTCATTGGACCCAGACTCTCTTGCAAACTACAGACCAATCTCTAACCTTCCATTTGTGGGGAAGGTTATTGAGAAAGTAGTGGCTGTACAGCTGGAGAACCATTTGACCAGCCATAGCATCTACGAACCAGCCAGTCTGGTTTCCAAAAGAGGCATAGTACCACGACTGCACTGGTTTGGGTGCTCAATGATCTCCTGATGGCAAGAGAGCAGAAAAAATGGTCCATTTTGGTACTTCTTGATCTGTCATCAGCTTTTGACACCGTGGACCATGGGGTACTGCTTGAGCGCCTGAGATTCATCTGTGGGATTTCTGGGGTGCTCCACAGATGGTTTACATCTTTCCTCACTGGTAGAACTCAGAGGGTGATGTTGGGGTTTTTTCCTCTGAACCAATTTCTCTGTTATGTGGGGTCCCCCAGGGCTCAATGCTGTCCCCCATGTTGTTTGTGGTGTACATACTGCCCCTCGGAGACATTGTAAGATGGTATGGGCTGAGGTTTCATTGCTATGTTGATGATACCCAGCTCTACCTGTCTTTTGCACCCGACCAGGATGGAGCACTCGTGGTATTTAACAACTGCCTCGTTGAAATCCAAGATTGGATGAAGTCCAGCTGGCTGAAGTTGAACCCGGGGAAGACTGAGGTGATGGTTGTGGATCCGGGTCGCTGGTAGGGGGATTGGGGGCAGGTCAACCCTCGGGAATATTCCTGGGGGATTCTGAGCTCCTTACCTCTGAACAGGTGCGAGACCTTGGGATGATACTGGATAAAGGGCTAACACTTTGATCTCAGGTGTTGGCTGTCATTAAGTTATCCTTTTATCATCTGAGGAACATCACTAGGATCAAGCACCTGGGTCTGTCCAGTGACCTTCCTACACTGATCCACACCTTTGTGACCTCACATCTGGATTATTGCAATTCCCTTTACTTTGGGCTACTGGGGGTTGATATCTGTTGCTTGCAGCTGGTGCAGAATTCCGCAGCACGGTTGTTGATGGGGACTCCCCGGTCCTTTCATATCACACCGGTGCTGCGGGAACTGCACTGGCTGCATGTTCAGTGGTGGATCACCTTCAAAGTGGGTTTACTGATGTATAAAGCCCTACACGGACTGGGCCCTGACTACCTGAAAGAGCTTTTGGTTCATTACCGCCCTGTGAGCTCGTTCCATTCAGCTGATGAGGGGTTGCTGGAGATTCCGAGGGTTGCTTTAAAATCTTCAGGGACCCGGGCATTTATGTTTGTGGCCCCAACCCTCTGGAACTCTCTACCCCATTGGATAAGGGAGTGCATGTCCATGGGGGGATTTAAACAGGCATTTAAGACGTTTTTATGGAGCAAGGCATATGGTGATGCAGAAAATAGTTTTTAATTATATAGTACTGTATATTTTTATTGTGGTGTACTACTGTTTTAAACTGTTTTAACCTATACTGCACCTTGAAATTTGAAAGGCACAATACAAATAAAGAATATTATTATTATTATATTATATTTTCCTACCAAAAATGGTTTACATTGCCTTTTTTATTGCAAAAAAAGTTTTTGCTATTTCAACTAGTATAGAAAAAAAATGCTTATAATTATTTGCATGGCACCGTTGGAAAGATAATTTTATGCTGAACAACTTTGCCACTCATACTTTGTGTGTAGCACTTATGGTTCATGAGGGATTCACATTTGTTTGTAGCATGCTGATCATGGCTTGATTTTGCTTAGAAAGGCACAGGATGCAGCGTTAAGAGTATATGGGACACAAGTGGTGGAAATCTCAAAGAGCTCCTATAGAGTGAATGAGTTAACTAACACTCTGCAAGGTTCCTCAGATATGTTTGGGTCTAGCATTTATTTGAGTATGTGAGGGTGTGGTTCTGGGTGCAACCCCCCCTTCCTTGGACAGGTAATATTTTCGGTATTATGATTTCCCAAGAAACAATTTGTATACTGGGAGTTGAGTTTGGTCCAGGTAATCTCACTTTGGTAAATTGGAAAAAATGTATGGCACATGCCAATAGGGTGGTAGCTGGGTGGAAGGGGCAAGTAGTATCTAAGAAAAAAAGGGTGGTTCTGATTAAGTCTCTATTAGTTCCTATTTTTTTATATATATATTTTATGTTTCCCCCCACCTCAAGGATTAGTCACTGGTATATTCAGTATCTTCTTTCAGGCATTTTGGGGTTGTAGGTTGAACCCAATAAATGGGAATTTACATATAGGAGTATTTCTGAAGGGGGGGTCAATATGATACACCCGGTTGCATTTTTCTGTAGTACTGTTGCTTGCTATAATATTGGGATTATACTAAAACCGGGAGATAAAATATGAAAACCCTTGGTAGAACAGTGGTTGGATCCCTGCCTCCCACCATGGAGGCTTGGGAAACCAAGGCTTCTTAACAGAATAGGCTTAGTCCTTCAATATGGCATGGACTGTATAAAGGTTATCATGAAATGAGGACTGACGCCTACACAGTTTGTAACATCTGACAGAAAAACTATCTATTAAAATATTTTACAGTCAGAATGTCAGGCTTAAGTTTCCTTTCCTCTCTGCCAAGACACTCAAATAACTACAGCACTGAGTTATCTAATCCAAGACTAGCTCCGTATGTATGGGATAGTATCTGGTTAGGGAACTATGGAAGATTAAGTGTACGTAACAACAATAAACACAAACAGTTAAAAGATAGATACTGCCCCAGGGATACCTGTGTTCAAATGTTGGAAATGCAATATTTATTTCTAGATTGTGCTTATGAAAAATCATTTTGGACTTTAATAGCTAAAGAATGGGAAAAGCCTTTGTTTCTCTTTCTTTCTTATGTTACCCTATTGTATGGTCCCCTAATAGGGACCTGGGGTAAATATCACCCTGACACAATTTATATAGTGTTTGCCATATTAAGGTATTTCATTTGGCAGACAAGGTGTATGTGGGTTCTGCAGCTGAAAATGCTGTTCCCCAGAGAAACTCTGGTTAAGGTTCAGAAGGCATTACAGGGTATAATGCAAAGGGATATGGAATGTCTCACAAGTAAAAGAGTTGGCTATCTTTGGGTAAATTATGATGAATGGATAACATAGAATGTAATTTATGTATGTTCTCATATGAAAGAAGGTGTAGGGTGGTGTATAAATAGTTCTTATAGAGTGATATTGGGGTAAAGATTTTAAGGTGCACTTATACATTGTACTGATTGTTTATACCCTATTGTATAGTTTTATCTCTTGAATTTTTTTGATTGTATGTACTTCTTGTAATTATATATACTGTATTGTAATTCAATGGTTATGCAGCCAGTATGATGTTATGCTTGTGCAACTGTGTTACTTGGTTTGACCATTCACGCTCTTTATTCTGCAGGAATTAGCACCCTGTAGTGGCACCAAGACAAGGAACCCTGAAAGAGGGTTCCACCCCTAGAGGTGCAATGGGATGATTCCCTTGACTAACGGTACCTTAGGAAGCATCCCAAGGAGAGAGGTGATGCTGCTGGACGAGTAGGGGAGGATGGTGGAGCAAAGAAAAAGTGTTTGAGAGAGAGGCTTGGAGGAACTGCTTATATAGCACAGAAAGGGGTGGAGTGGCTGGCTGCTTCTCCATAGAACTACAGACATAGCCTTCCAATTCAATGGCCTGTGTAACCAGTATGATGCTATGCTTGTGTAACTGTGTTACTTGGTTTGCCTGCTTGTACTCCCTATTCCAAGGGAATTACCACCCTATAGGGGTACCAAGGCAAGGAACCCTCGAACAGAAGTCCACCCCTACAGGTGCTGCAGGATCATTTCCTTGGCTAAAGGTACCTTAGAAAGCATCCCCAAAAGGAAATGTAGTAGTACAAAAGTATGTTAGCAATCAGTAGTTTTGAGGCATAGTATTAGATTAGGCACCAGGCAGCTTGATAATGTAATGAGATGTGCAGGTTAGCAATGGCATAAGCACAATCAGTTTTGCTGGAGATTGAGGGGGGCCTCCTAAGGAGAGAAGGAATGACAAGTAGGGACACCATCCACCTCCATCCAACAGTGGAACCTACCCAAAGGAACTAGGGAACCCTAACTACAGCTAACTAACAGTTATGACCTGAGGCACGGAGGAGAGAAAAAAAAACCTTTGAGGAGGAAATCTCTGGGGATCCAAGGCCTAGGTCACCTTCACTCCAGGCTTGGGAAGTTTGTGTAGTGATGGCTGTGCTGCTGCAATTAGAAACCCAATTAAAGGGTGGGTGGAAAATATTGTAATTTGGAGGAAAGTTCTCGCTCAATCCCTCTAAGGGGAATGCCATGGAAGGTTGCGAGAGTGCTCTGCAACATCGAGGGCAACCAAGGCGAGAGGAGGAGAGCAATGATTGCAGAGGAATTCACCTGGCCTACCCACCCTAAAAACAAACCAGGTAAACCAGAGGCAATCATAGGGAGAATGCGGTGAAGGTGCCTTGCTAGTAGAATACTTGAGCCAAAGGAGATCACTGTAACCACCCTTCACAGCTAGTGTTAAATTCTTCACCAGAGCTGCGTCGAGTCTCGAGTGGCTAAAGCCAGGCCTGGAGTGAGGACATTCCCAGCTATGGGCCAATTGAGAAGGACCCCACCCCAAGTCAGGCACTCTCAAGATGCAGAATTTATAGGTGCAGAGCGAGACTGCCGGCTGCAGGGAGGCCCTGCACTATGGAGGGGTTATGGCTGGCATGCCCCAGAAAGCAACTGAGGAGGAGCTAAATGAAGTGTTGAGTGCTGGGACCCTCATGTAAGTCATACATAGTAGTAGTGAGTGTTGATCAATGAACATATCGCTCGGTACCCCATTATTGGGTATACAGTTCCCCATTATGCCTGACCACCAGATTGCTATTGAGTGTATTGGCACGAACCCATAACCCTGACTGGCTTATCTTAAAACAGAAGCCCCTGAATAGAAAAAGGAGGACCAAAGATAGTCTCCTCATTTTCTCTCTTGAAGCCCTTATGAAACTTTTAATTTTTCTCCTGATCTGTGTTGGAAATGTGGAAATTAACCTCGGACCTCCACAGTGCATTACCTCACCAGCAGACTTAGCCTCGACCAATGGTCTAAGATTTCTACATATCAATGCCTGCAGTCTGCTAAAAAAGCTCACATTGATACAATCCTGGGTTGCCCATTCTTTGCCAGACTTTCTTGTGGTATCAGAGACATGTCTCAGACCCGCCACAGCAGACAGAGACATAAACTTACCCAATTATCAAATATTCAGAGCGGATCGCCAGACAAGGGGTGGGGGAGTTGCTATATATGTCAAATCCAATATATCTGTAACTTGCTTAGATGCAACATCTATGCCCAAAGAATTTGAATGTCTATCCCTCAAAGTGGCTGTCTCCAACACTGCAGCATTTCGGCTAGTTGGCTGCTACAGGCCCCTTCAGCGGATCATAAGCTTCAAGCCCACCTGGGAATCAAATCAAGATGGATACTGAAGAGACATAATCCTAGGTGATCTAAACCTTAATTGGCTATCCAAGGTCATGTCCTTTAGTATCATTTTGTGATACATATGGTTTTTCACAACTTATATATGAACCAACAAGAATCAACAAAAATCTGAGCAACAGCACATTACTTGACATCATGCTGGTGAACAAACCCACCTCTTCACGCACGCTGGAGTGCTGTTCAGTGACATAAGTGACCACTGCCTTATTGTTGGAATAAGGTCATCTGGTAAACTAACACCCCAGCTAAATTCCTACTGAGGAGATCCAAGAAAACTTTCAACTCTGAGGCATATCTTCATGATCTAAATCACTCTACAAGATGGCAAGAGTTCTACCTAGCAGACTCCGTGGAAAAGCTCATCAGGTGTTAAATAGCATAATACTAGATGCCCTTAACACTCATGCACCAATTACTAGAGTTCGAATTAAAACAAATCTTGTTGTTGGTTTTCACCTGACCTTAAATCAGCCCTGCTTGAGAGATAAGCTTTGGAAAAAGGCAAGGAAGACTAAGAACCCAAATGACTGGTTGATATTTAAGAAAGCCAGGAATAGCTGTACCAAGAAAGTACGGGATGCTAAGGCTGCCTACTACATGGCTGAACTCGACTCCTCATTCCACAATCCTGCCAGGTTCTGGAGCACTATTAAGGGCATAACGGGACAAGATCCTAGCACTTCACTACCAGCTCAAATGCACCACAACAAGGTGACAATCTTGGACAGAATGGAAATATTGGATGCATTCAATAATCATTTTACAACCGCTGACCTTGCATTTGATACCTCTCCAGCCAATCTGCTACGTGCTCAGTTAAGCTCCCAGTATACAGGATCTCAGTTAGCTGAATCCTCCTTCTCCTTCAAACCGATTCTGTTGAAACAAGTGGAGGATCTAATCTCGCAGATGGATATAAAAAAAAGTGCAGGTGCTGACTCCCTTGACCCCTGCTTTCTAAAGATTGCAATGCATACACTTGCAGTTCCTTTAATACACCTTTTTAACTTGTCCTTAAAATCTGGTTCTATTCCTGCAACTTGGAAAACAGCCCAAGTATTCCCTCTACTGAAATCAGGGGACCCCATGGACCTTAACAACTATAGGCCAATCTCTGTCCTTCCAGTACTATTTAAGCTGCTAGAAAAACTGGTAAGCATCCAATTAAGAGATTACCTTGAAGAATCTAATCTTTTAAATCCAGCACAATCCAGGTTTCGGTCTAAGCATAGTACTATTTCTGCACTGGCTAAAGTTACAAACGATTGGCAAACCGAACTGGATAAAAAGAATAGCGTTTGTGCTGTATTCCTTGATCTAAGCAAAGCATTTGATACGGTGGACCATGAGCTGCTACTCTCTTCCTTGCACTCCATAGGCTTGGATCCATCCTCCCTTAGATGGTTCAGGTGTTACCTAACAGGAAGAACACAGCAAGTGAAAGCTGAAGGAGACCTATCTCCACTAAAACCACTTCTAAGAGGAGCTCCACAAGGATCTATCCTGGGCTCTATCCTTTTCGCCATTTATATTAACAATATTGATTCGAATCTTACCAAAGCCACTGTACACTTGTTCGCAGATGACACTGTGTTATATGTCAGCAACCCATCACCTGCTACAGCTTGTGAAGTTCTACAAACAGAATTCTCTATACTACAACATCAATTATTGGAAAAAAATCTTCTTTTAAATGCAAAGAAAACAAAAGCAATGTTTTTCTCCACCCAAAGCCATACAAATCCCTCATTACTAAACAACCTCCCCCAGCTATCCACTATCCTTGGTGAAAGCCTTGATTATGTAGAAAAATTCAAGTATTTGGGGGTGTGGATAGATAGCAAACTTGACTACACAGTTCATATTGAAGAACTTTTAAAAAAGCTGCGCCAGAGACTTGGTCTATTTTTTAGAATAAGGCACTTTCTAAACAGAGATTCCAAAATGAGGTTGGTCCAGGCCACATTTCTCTCAGTAATTGACTATGCAGACTTCCTCTATAGTCACTGTCCTATCTCCTACCTATGCAAATTGATACACTATACCACAGAGCTCTGAGGTTCATAACAGATCTACCATTTAACTCACCATTGCTCTCTCTATGCAGCAGTCTGTTGGACATCTCACATCTCAGAAGAAACAGAAATGCTGCAGTGTGGACATACAGAATTTTAACTAAGATGCTTCCAAACTATATATTAGACTGCTTCGCACAGGCCACAGCTGGCACCTACGCCCTAAGAAGCTACAACTTCATTATGCTCAAAGTGCCTAAAGTCAACACCCGGCATGGGAGATCTGCTGTCAGCTATAATCTAGCTATATCATGGAACACGATTCAGAAGTCCTTGAAGCTGATCAACCGGGTATCCTTAGCATCCTTCAAGCATCTATACCTAAGTCTCTTCCCTGAAAAATGCAATTGCTTCCACAAGTTCTAGTTTATCCGCAGTTCTTTCCTTCCCCCTCTCAGGCTGCCATCATATCATGGCACCACTTCCTAGAATTCATCTCCACAGATACCTCACCCCTGGCTATAATCTTCTCCCATTAACTCCAGGCTCCTACCTTAGCACTTATCACTGCCTTCACCTCCCAGTTCTAGCACCATTCCCTGCTCTAGTCATGCACCCTTCCTACCATGTCACTTGTCTCAGTCTATGACCACCTCTTTCAGTCATCCAATCACTATTTCTCTTTGTCCACATTGACTTCCCTTGGATCGTTGGAATCTTGGGTATATCATGTTGAATGTATGCCATGTTTACTGCCAATGTTGATATGTATATACTGGTTTACCTAGAGTGCATCTCATATGTTCCTACCATATCCTGTTATGTTTAAACAATTTCTGTTCTTGATTTCTGTATATAAGTGTTTTAATTATTCATGTACATATACCAATTATTGAACCTTGATTACTGTATATAAGTATATACGTGTTTTAAATCTTCCTATACATGTACCAATTATTGAACCTTGACCTTATCAGGTCCATCTTGCAAATGAGCTGTGCTCAATGATGTTCGCCTGAATAAATAAAGATTTGATTGATTGATTGATTGAATTGTGTAAGCAATTAGTGGACCTGCATGTAGGTCAGTAAGCAGAGTAAGCAAATGGTCGAACCTGCATGGAGGTCAAAGAAGCAGCCAATACGAATAGTGGGGCATGCCAGCCAGGCATTCAAGGAAGCCAATGAAAGGTGACAAATACTCTGAGGATTTTGGTGGCAGAGGCAGGATTAGAATGTAAGGTAAGTATGCCACATGGGGCCACAGCTGTCCAGCACCTCCAAGTCCCCACTGTAGGACAAACAAGAACGTGTGGAAAGCACCATGACCCACATGCAGATATTAACGCTAGTTTACAGCATCAGTGGTAGGTTAGCTAACCTCCAGAGTATAACAAAAGTGTACAAACATAAGAGAGCAGCATCAGTATTGAGTAATTATGAGTTATAAGGTAACAATTCAAATGAACAGAGACTGGAGAGAGGCAACGCTCTGAAAGCAGCAATTTGGCTCAGCAGTGCAGTTAAAACAGCAGCAATGAGATATGTGGTATGAGTTCAGGAAGCAGGATTGAGCTGCATGGGCTAAGGTTCAGAGTGAGCCTGAACAAGGTGAAAACAATTAAGGAGCAAGCATGGAGAGCAGCAGCAAGGAAGCAGCTTGAGTTGAAACACACGGATAATGATTGCAGTTGCATTGTGAGAAAATGGGAGCAAGTAACATGAGAAACAGATTAGCAAAATACAAGGGTTTAGAAACAGATGTCCCTCAATAATATAACAAAATAAAAGACACACAACCACAGAAGAGCAGGGAACAAGCAACACACAGATGCATACAGCCAGAGTCAAACAATACAAACCAAATGCAGGAGAACTGAAAACAGAAGTTCAGAAGAAACAAGCAGAGACAAAAACACAGCAACGTGGGGGGGGGCAGGCCCCAGCAGGCCCCAAAAAACAGACTGTCAGAGCCTCCGGCTGCAAAGAAAAAGTGCTTGAGAGAGGCTCAGAGGAACTGCTTATATAGCATGGGAAGGGTGGAGTGGCTGGCTGTTTGTCCATTGAACTACAGGCATAGTCTTTCATTTGTATTGAAGCCCATCTTTCAATAAAAATTCCCCAACTCTTGTTGAGGGAGGAGGGTATTGTGTGCTTCCTTCCTGGTGAGATGGCAGAATATAGCCTGTGGGAGGAGTAGGCTGGTGCTGGTGGTAGGGAGTCTCATTAAGGAGACTCTGGCCCTCAGATGGTTACTTCTGCTGCTACGGAACCCTCAGATGCTGCCTTTTTTTCATTTCTATTTTCCCCCCTACTGCCCAGCAGAGCCGCCGCATCAGGAGATGCCCATGAACCTCCTCTCTGCCACCAGCTCACACCCCCCCACCTGGATTCCTTCATCCTGCCATGGTTCCCCCCCCGGGTGGGGTTGGAAGGGAGTCAAACCCCTGAATCTTACAATCACGTCAGGTCTCCAGGCAGTGGGTGGTTTGGTGGTACATCAGGACGTGGTCAGTGCTCCATCTTCCTGGCTCCGTTGAGGTGTTTTTCCTCCTTTCTGTGTGACAGCTGTATGTCCTTGACATCAGGCACGAACGCTGATGTCCTTAGATTCTGCCCTCCCCCAACAGTGCTACTCAAGAATGGATTGGACCACAGACCTCTGTCTGTGGCCACTCCAGCTTCAAAGGTGTCAATGTGCTGGCATGCCCCCAGCCTCCACCAGGGGTCGGCGCACGCCGGGATAAACCCCATCCCTCCCACTGGAGAAGACGAGCTGTCGTCGGATGCTTCAGCCTATCTCCCTCCGGCTGACCCCCAGAGTCCCGAGTCCACTACCAAACCCCGGTCACCAGCGTGGTGCTTAGATGCTGCCTTTGTGGCCATGGAACAGACTTTATGTTTGGAACTGAAACTAAAGGCAGCACGTTTTGACCATGTTTTCCAATGAAGAACGGGACTTCCTGCACAATAAAAACTAGCTGGCTGAGGAATGGAAAAAGAAACCTGTTGCAGGTACAGCAGCACTGTTTACAGAAGAATCTTACTTTGGATTCATCAGTTTGCTCTCAGTCCCCACTACCCGTGTATGCTTAGCAGGATTCTATTTTGGCTGTTGCTACTTCTGCCATGCCAGATGCTCCTTGGTCCCCAAAATGTACTTTGCAGCAAGCCAGGTTGATACAGCAGTTGGATGGTTCCTGGGTGCTGGATCCCTCTGTGGCTTTTCTGGGTGCAGATCAGGAGCGTGATCAGGATGTTCCCATTTTGCCTGAGCCAGCTTTAGCTCCTGGTACAATTTCTACAGCTTCTCCCTCTGTCCCTCAGTTGCCTGGTGATATGCCAGTGGCTTCTGTGCCTGTGGGATTATTGAGTATGACAGAGCTCCTCTCTGCAGAGTTACAAGGTATTTCTTCTTCTTTGCCTGGTCACTGAAAGTTTCTGACTCACCCACTGCATCTGTATCTGCAGCTACAGTATAAACAGCCTCTGTTCCTCTGGTGTGGGAAAGCACTGGTCTTTCTGAGCCTGACCCTCCTTGTTCTATGGCCACTGCTAGTACCAAACCTGCTAATTTTCCTAACATGTTCCACTCTCTGGTGAAGCCTGCTAAACAGCACAATGTGGTGTGTCTCTGCTATAAAGGGGGTCTGCATCTTCCACCTGAGAGAACCTATGTGAGCAAATAATTATTGAAAGACTCGCCCCAGTTTTTGCCCTGATGCATGCCTCGGGGGCACCATTTTTGATATCAGTTTTCAGACTATGCTACTGTTGGAACTGTTTTGGATTACATATCATTCCTTGAAGGATACACCCCTTTGGACTCTGTTTTTGGCCCTTCCCCATACCAAGCCTTTATGTCATTCATTTACAGTCCTGTTCCGCAATGAAGGGGTACATGTGAATAATATCACTTATTGGCTTGGTCAACTGTGTGATTTGCAGGGGAACCCTGAGCCCATTTTCGATAGTGAAGGATTTTGTACCGGGAGTTGAAAGTTCAAGGTCCAATATCTTCATAGGGAGGATAGCATACAGCATCTTCCCAGTAGTTCCCGGGAGGGAGGGACTGGGGCATTTTGTTCCACCCGGGACAGCCAAAATCTTGCTATGGGTGTGGTTCTTTCCATCACTTAAGCAATTCTTGTGCAATTATTAAATGCACTTTGTGTGGGGACTTAGGTAATTCTGGATTACACTGCATGTTTCCTCCGAAATGTAATCTCTGTGATGGGGATGGGCAACACTTTCGTTTGTGTCCCTGGGCTGCACACATAATTTATTTATTTTAATTTTTGGATACAACCTTTGAGTATGAACTCTTTGAACTATTTGCAAAGATTCCACATCATGAACACAGAACAAACAATACAGACAAGGATTTCTTACAATAAATTAGCTTACAGGCTGTCGTATATGCGTAATGACGTCACCACGCCAGAGGACGTGGGTGTAACAGTGCACGAGAAGCAATGGAGTAAAGCAGTTAGAAACTCCAACGTGGTGTCCTCGTTTTTATTCAATTAGTATACAGTGTATGGTAAAGTCAAGAATAGAACAATGGCGATGAGGTGGGGTCAGTGAAGTGTTGGTTAAATCTGGAACTGAAAAAAAAACCCCAAACAAAAAAAAAAAAGAAAGAATAAATAAAACGGAGAAATGGAAAGTGCTATTCCAAAGTTTGATTGTTACAGTGAACCAGCCACGCTTGGGCCGAGATGGACACGATGGCTCACATCTTTTGAACTGTTTGCTGATGGGAAAGGATTGATATTAGCTGATGATGTGAGTGCAGCTACAAAGCAACGGAGGAGAGCTTTATTACTACATCATGCAGGGACAGATGTACAAGATATTTTCTCGACGCTTGGGGACACCGGCCGGCCAACGGACTATGCTTTGGCGGTAACAGCACTAAATGCCTACTTCGTGCCACAAGTGAACACCAGCGTTTGGCCGCAGGCCTTCTACCAGCTAAGACAGAAGACAGGGAGACCGTACAGCAATTTGTCACCTGTCTGAGACAATCAGCCAAAGATTGTGACTTTGCAGGCGATAAGGACAATCAGATAAGGGATGCAATACTAAGTAAATGTAACTCTGAATATGTACACCAAATTGTTAGAGGAGGGGTCTGGGCTGACATTACTGAGATTACTTGAGCTGTCCGACAGTGTGAAAGAATAGAGGTGCAAATGGCTGATGCACGTGAGCTCAGAGGCCCCAAAACCTGAAACAGTTAATCGCGTATTCAAAAATGAGGAAAAGCATGAGAAGAAAGCCAAAAGGAAGAGGGAAAAACAAAAGCAGCGAAAGTGTGTTACCCGATGTGACCCACATGAATCATTTGGCAAAATACCCTACCTGCCCAGCACGAGGGACAGCCGCAAGAAATGTAAAGGTAGAAATCATTTTGCTAGAATGTGTAAAACAAAAGGAAATGTGAAGCATACAGTTAAATGTGTCGATTCAGAGAAGCCAGACAGAGACTATGCATTTGTGATAAAGGAAAAAGCAGCACGGACAGAACAATGTTCTCGGTGGGGGGAGTCAACCTGTTGATGCTAATAGACTCAGGGGCTTCCAGCAATATTGTGGACTAGGAGACCTGGGAAATGCTGAAGAGTAAAAGAATCAAGTGTCGATCGTCAAAGACCGACAAGAAACTGTACACATATTCAGCAACTGAACCACTGGCCGTAAAAGGGATCTTCACATGTACAGTAGCCATAGGCAATCGTAGTACACAGGCCGAATTCACAGTGATATGTGGACATGGTGAACCACTGCTGGGAAGAGAGACCCCTGTAAAACTGGGGGTACTCAGGCTAGGTGTCAGTGTAGCAGCAGTGTCTGATGTAGGAGGCCAGATAAGGCAACAATACCCTGGATTGTTACAAGGTGTGGGAAAGCTTAACACAAAGCAAATAAGTCTGCACATAGATGAGAAGGTGGTACCTGTGGCACAGCCCATTAGTTGAATACCCTTTCACCTGAGAGGAGCGGTGGAAACCAAAATTAAGGAACTACTGGACATGGACATAATTGAGAGGGTGGTTGAGGCCACACCATGGGTGAATCCGGTAGTGATCGTACCGAAACCAAACAAAGAAATCAGGATGTGCCTGGACATGAGACAAGCGAACATAGTGATTATACATGGCAGGTACCCAATCCCCATGGTGGATGAACTGTTGCAAGGCATGAACGGGTCTACCATATTCAGCAAGTTGGATCTTAAATGGGGCTACCATCAACTGGAACTGACACCAGAATCAAGAGGTATAACAACATTTGCAGTGCATAATGGGACGTACAGATACAAAAGACTCATTTTTGGAGTTTCATCGGCCAGCGAGCAGTATCAGCACGAAATTGCAACAGCACTGGCTGGCATTGAGGGAGTGGAGAACATTTCAGATGATGATATTGTCCATGGCCCAGACAAGGAGAGCCATGACCGGCGACTGCACAAGGTGCTGAACAGATTGGAGAATTCTGGCCTGACACTTAATCCAGACAAATGCCAGTTCAATATGGACAAACTGGTCTTCATGGGTATGTTACTCTCGCAAAAGGGCATAGGCCCCATGACTGAAAGAGTAAGAGCAGTGGTCAAGGCCAGGGAGCCTGAGACAGCGTCAGAGGTTCGCAGGTTCCTTGGATTAGTGGGATATAGTAGTAGGTTTATACCTCAGTTCTCCATGCTTACGGAGCCGCTGCGGAAGTTGACAAAGAAGGACACAATATTCAATTTTGGACTGGAGCAAAAGATGGCGTTCCAAGCACTGAAGAGCAAGTTAGCCGAAGTGGCAACGTTGGCTTACTTCGACAAGGATGCGCCCACTAAAGTGATAGCAGACACAGGACCGGTAGGCATAGGAGCTGTACTGGTGCAGGAACAACTGGAGAGATGGTTCCAGTCTGTTATGTGAGCAGGAGTCTATCGAGGTGAACGAGGTACTCAAACGGAGCGTGAGGCCCTTGCATTGGTTTGGCCTCTGAGAAGCTTCACCCATATGTGGGGCAAGAGATTTGATTTAATGACTGACCATAAGGCGCTAGAGGCTATCTACAGTCCGTGCTCAAAACCGTGTGCTGTATTGAGCGTTGGGTATTGAGACTACAACCTTACGACTTCGAGTTGTGCACATACCAGGGAGATATAACATAGCAGACCCTTTGTCTCATCTATTGGGAGAGACGGCAATGAAGGAATCACACACACATGGAGCAGAAGAGTACATACGTCTATAGCTTAATGCAACCCGGTATTGATCACAAGAGAGGTCGAGGAAGCATCGACATTGATGAGGAACTGAGAGAGGTGAGAAGTGCCATTGAGACAGGATGCTATGAGAGGTGCAAGGCATATGCCCCCGTGGCAAGTGAGCTGAGCACAATTGGACAGTTAGTTCTCAGGGGGACGTGCATTGTGTTACCCCGTGGACTTCACCAGAGAGCTATAACTTTAGCCCATGAAGGATACTTGGGTATTGTGGGCACCAAACAGCACCTCAGGAGCAAAGTATGGTGGCCAGGAATGGACAAGGCCAGACAGAAATATGTCAAATCATGCCATGGTGCCATGATTGTAGCGCCACCTCAGATCGTACAGAACCGCTGAGACCAACGATGTTACCTGAAGGACCGTGGCAGGATCTTGCCACTGATTTACTAGGTCCACTACCCACAGGACAGTCAATATTGGTAGTTGTTGATTATTACAGCAGGTATTATGAATATGACGTGATGCAATCCACAACGGCTGAAAAGGTGATTGATAGTTTGGAGACCATCTTCAGTCGCCATGGCCTTCTCATAACAATCAGGTCAGACTGTGGTCCGCAGTTTATGTCGATTCAATTCCAGAGATCTCTGGAGAACGGAATACAGCGTGAGGACGATACCAAAATGGGCACAGGTGAACGGTGAGGTAGAGAGACAGAATGCCTCCCTCATGAAGAGGATTCCAATTGCACAGGCTGAAGGGCTGGACTAGAAACGAGAGCTACGCAAATATGTGACTGTATACAGATCCATTGATCACTCTACTACGGATCGGAGCCTGGCTGAGCTTCTTTTCAAGAGAAAACTGAGGGGGAAACTTCCAGATATATCCACACTGGAGAGTGACCTAGAGGTACGAGACAGAGACGCTGAGAAAAAGAGGAAGTACAAAGCCTATGCTGACAACCAACGCAAAGCCAAATATTCAGAGGTGGACATTGGGGATCAAGTCCTTGTGAAACAAGACCAAGTAGATAAGTTCGTAACACCTTTTAATAAGATACCGCAAACGGTGATCAGCAAGAAGGGAAACCAAGTGGTTGTTCAGTCGCCAACGGGAGCAAGATATTGCAGGAACACAACGTTCGTGAAAAGATACATGCCTGAGGAGACTACTCTACAGATGAATGAGAATAACCAACCCGAGGAAAGTGGAGGGCAGAGTCCTATGTTACAGAGATCAGGTGAATCCACCCAGGAATCGCCTCAAAGGCCTATAACACCAAGAACAGACAGGTCTCATAGGCAAATTAAATTACCTCAGAGACTTAAGGACTTCATTATTAAGTAGTTATACCATAGAGTAACCACCTATAGATATATATATATAAAAAAAAAAGTAAATAAGCATACGCAAGATTAAGGGAATAAAAGATGTATAACAAGTTTAAATCTAAGTAAAGGGGGGATGTCGTATATGCGTAATGATGTCACCACGCCAGAGGACGTGGGTGTAACAGTGCACGAGAAGCAATGGAGTAAAGCAGTTAGAAACTCCAACGTGGTGTCCTCGTTTTTATTCAATTAGTATACAGTGCATGGTAAAGTCGAGAATAGAACACAGGCAAGTGGTTTTTACAGGTAAACAGAGTCATTTCTAGTGACAACATGGAGAATTACTGCAAGGTGTAATAATAGCAGCTCCAGGAGAGCCTTGTCAGATTAAAGTGTTGATATAGAGGAGCTGACAATGCTTTGTTGAAGAGGATATTGGTGAAGAAGGGGAGGAGTAGAGATGTGATGTAGAAAGGGATGGGGGTAGTAAGGTTACTAGGGGGAGGGAGTAGGACAAGGGGAGGAGACAGAATTGGGAGAGGTTTGTGAGAGTAGAGAGGGGAATCCTAAGTGTTCTTCGCATGGGAGAGATGTTTGAGGAGGGAAGCTGTGGGGATGGGGAGCATTCTATGAGTAGAGACTAAGAGGATATCAGGTATCCAGAGGGTGAGGTTCTCTAAGAGGGAGTACCAGGATCAGTTCTGGCAGTTGCAAATGTTCATGCTCAATAGATATTGCTTTAGTTCAGTTTTAAAGGCCCGGAGATATGCAGTGTTTAGTAACTCCGCTGGAATCTCGTTAAGCCAAAGCGGTACTTGGTAGGAGAAAGAGTGTAGATCCAGTACAGTCCTTTGTAATGTAACACTAAACGGGTTCATCTCCTTACTTCTGGTATTGTACTTGGTGTTCTATCCTTACCAACTCAGAGATACAAGGAGGGGTTTGATAGAGCATGGCCTTCCTCCCTAGAAGGCAGGTTTGATATGTGATTCTGTTTCTAAGCGATAGTAGGTTGGACTGTATATACAGTGTACAGGTGTGCATGAGGCGTCCACATTTAGCAGTAGTTTACAAGCCTTGTTTAGGGCTATGACTACTCTCTTGAGAGCCGTACCAGTGGCTACTCCATAAACCACTAGACCGTAGCCTAATATGTATAGTATGGAGCTGGAACAGGAGAGCCTGAGAGCATTAGTAGGTAGGCTTATCCAGTGCCTATATAGGATGCCTAATTTGGTGTTCATTAGGGCTATGCAAATAACTAATATTATTTCCTGAATACCATGAATAATGAGCCATTCGTTTTTCAGAATCTGAAAAATGAATGGCTCACTATTCGTCTGTATTCAGGAAATAATATAACACTACCTCAGATAACACCCTAACCTCCTCCCAGTTCTCCCAACCACTATTACAATATTTTTTTAAAAAGGCATTAAATTGTTTTTTGGGTGGCCGCCAACCACACCAGCTTACTGCGGCTGGCGCCAGTTTTCATTACTAAATTAAAAGTTAATAGTCTTCCCATGGTCTCCTTCACACACCCTCTCATAGCTAGCAGCAGCTCTCTCACCTCCCTGCTTGCCTACTGCACCTAACATGATACATAATGTAACAAAGACATCCAGTGCAGCATGCTCTCTTTCCATGGTTCTCGGGTTAAGCCTTCTTGTGAATGAATTGCAACTGCTTGCGCTTATTTAGAGAATGAGCTGATCATGTGATCAGCTACTTCTCTATATAAGTGCAAGCAGGTGCAGATTCATTCACAAGATGGCAGCCAGCCGTGAAGGAGAGCAGGCTGCACCAGCTGTCTTTTTCTGACATTTATATATCTTGTTTAGGTGCAGACAGGGTGTGGGGGGGCAGGGGATGCTGCTGGCTACCAGGTGTGTGTGGAGTAGGACCACTGGGAGGACTGTTAACTTTTAATTCAGTAATGAAAACTGGTGGCCGGCCATGGAGGTGGGTGGGGTTGTGCCAGCTGCCCCGAAAAGAATTTGTGCCTTTTTTTTTTTTTTTTTAATATTGTAATAGTGGTTGGGGAACTTGGGGAGGAGCGGGTTTTTGGGTGCTATCTGAGGATATGGCAAAGGGGGGTTACATTTTTTTGCTGAAAATGAATATTTGGCTGAATATTTGAAAAAAGGTATTTGTACAGCCCTAGTGTATCACACCTTCACCAGCATGTCAATGTGATGTACATATAAGAGGGTGTCATCAACCATGACACCCAGGTACTTGAAGGAGGGTACCTGTTCTAAAGGGACTGATCTGTGATTTATGACTGTTAGGATGGGGTACCGTCTCTTTAGCTGGGGGCTTGAGA